>LJIJ01005657.1:0-11287 GCA_001718145.1 Orchesella cincta
ACCAACCCCACCAACAAAGAAGAGAGATCAAACAGACTAGTATATAAATTCTGCAACAAACACAATCACAAGTCAAGCCAACAAAAGCTACTAAAAATTGCCAAACATTCGAACCAGTCAAACTCAGCCAAAACATTTGGCCCAACAAACACCTTTCATTTGCCAGAACTCCTGGTTGTTAAAGAAATGACGAGAGACATTACTATTGATTAAATACGAAAAATGATAATTCGTGAACTTTTTAGCGTTATAAATTATTCAGACTGTAATATTCAAATTTTTAGGGATGAGGTAAAAAGAAGTAGGATCAAAGCGGATTATAGTCACAAGCTGTACTCTAATATTACTGTTATGATTAATGCCTTGCGTAATTACAAGTAATAAATATGAAGGATCTATCAATGGATTGATAATAAGCAGAGTGTTGAAAAATTGGCTAGCGTTGACATTGTCTGCCTCAGCTTGCTTCAGAAAATCGCCATATTGGGGAAGGTAATATTGGGTGATAAATAGCTGGCGTTTGTTGCACTCAGTGTTGGTGAAGGAGATGGATGCATGCTCTCGTTTAGGTGGCGGTTGGATCACTATAATACTTATGAGGAGCTTTTGAATCATTCGGAGAATTGTAGATCTCATTGATTCCATTTTCTTTGGCATTCTTTAGCTTACTAAAGAACGCGTGTAGATCAGATGACTTTGTGGCACTAATGTTTCCCACCTTTCAGGTTATTGTAAAATCCCTCCAAATCCACTTCGTTATACTTTTCATACTCATTAAAGTGATCATAATTCTTCCAACTATTATCCGCGTCCATTAATAATCAAATCTGCTCCTTTTTCAGCTATCATGAAAGTGGCAGCTTGTGTATTGCCGTTGGCGATCTTGGAATGACAGAAGCGTCTATAACTCTCAACCCATCGATTCCCTTCACTCTCAAACTATTATCTCACACTTTTCTCAGCACACAAGTTCCTACGTGGTGATACAACGAGCCCGAAAACTGTCTAATGACGCAGCGATAATAGGAATCGCTTTTGAATCTCAGATTTTCACAGCCTGGCACGGGTTTCGGAAAGATTGGGGTGTTAAGAGACCTCGTGTTTTCGTAGAGGTCGACCACCTTCTTGAAACCGTAGAGAAGAGCTTCAACATCATCAGGATGTTTGAGATATTGGGGATCCATGATGGGGTTGTCTTCCGGATTTCTGCTGCTCTCAGCTGCCCTACTGATTTTGGTCTGACCCACCCATAAAACAAGAAGCGAGCATCCGTATTTTGAATGTGATAAGGATTAAACTAAGAGTCTAGAAGGGATTCTCTAATTCCAAAAATCGGTTTAAATCCCGGGGCAATTCAGGATACATTGCTACAGAGAAATGAACCACTTCCAGGTCGGGGTACGATGGTTTGGCAACTGGACTTGTGAAAAAGGCAAGTCCAGCAAGGCCTGCTGGGGCGGCTGGAAATGTAAAAATAACTCATTAATTTTTATTCATATTTTTACTTAAAATCCCAACTTTACCTATAGCCCCACTTCCGCTGAGAAGAAACGATGCTGCTGCCTGTGGTGTTACGTCCCGATTTGGATTCAAAGACGGAGATTTCAAAAACGGTCCTACAATTGTGTACGCATGGCTAAAAGAAATAAACATTTAATTTTTACAAGAACGGTATACAAATGCACATAATATATTATAATAGTGTATCATTTATAGCAGAACAGGTGTCTCTTAAAAAATAAATTACTCTTGAAAGTTATGTCCAACCGGGAGATCCATCACGACAGGAATCTTAAGATAAATGCATAGCAAATTTTAATCAGAATAAAAACATATTTGATCTTTATTTTTAGAAATATCTTACATTCATAGCTTGGAGGTCATAAGCAGGTCCCACTCCAGAAAGCAGAAGCAATTTCGGGCTCAAAATCGTTCCAGCACTCAAAATGACTTCCTTTCTGGCATAAACTGTGTATTCTTTTTTATGTCTCGTATACGTAACCCCAACGGCTCTAGGGCGGTATCCATTTTGACCAATATTCCCACTCGCAAAATTAATTTTTGTAACGTGAGCATACTTTCTAATACACAAATTTTCTGGTTTTCCAGTATCCCTATAGAAGGCCCTGTAGGTGCTCTCTCTCCATCCATTTTGAGTTGTCACATCAATTGAAGAAAAAACTTCTTGATCTCTTCCATTGTAGTCTCCAATACGATAGCCTTTTTCTGCCGCTGCAGCTAAAAACTGATCCGTTCCAGGCATATAATCATGTGTACCCACATTGAGAAGTCCACCTCTTCCATGGTAAACTCCCGAATCACTTTGATTCACATGAGCACCGTTATAATCTTCTGATTTCTTAAAGTAGGGTAATACCGCTTTATAACTCCACTGCGGATCTCCTCCCGCATCTTCATATTGCCACCTATTAAAATCCTCTCTATTTCCTCTCACATACATCATGAAATTCGTTGAAGTAGAACCTCCCAACATTCTCCCTGCTGTTGATAAACTTTTACGATCATCGCAAGCACCACAGGCATAGGCTTGTGGGGTAGTATTGTAAATCCACGTGTTTGCTGGTTGATTCAACAAGAAAAAATCCATTGATGGCAGCTCATTCAAGAGGCTTGGATCTCCTCCCGCTTCCAAAATTAGAACAGTAGCACCTCGAGAAGCGTTCGCAAGTCTGGTAGCAACAATCATCCCAGCCGCACCACCACCCACGATGATATAGTCAAACGACTGATCTTGACAATGCTTCGTACTCAGATTTATTATATTGTTTTGGGTCACAAAATCTTTCGCTCTGTCAAACGCTACCCAGGAATTAATCGCAATTGTGAGAGCGACCACGATGACAGCCGAGGCTGGGAGGGGAATTGGGAATCTATCAGGAAAAACTCGAAGAATTGTATTTAAAGCGATTATAACTGTCATTTTGTTCACCTCTGGCACGGAATATTTTAAGTTGGTGCGACCACTTCTCCTCAAAGACAAAGTAAAACTGATTCTTTAAATTATTTTAATTCGTCGCTGACCAACCTACCACTTTTTTGGGGTTCATCGACATAATAATTAACAAGTTTTCAACAACCTATTGATTTCGTCTGTAAATATATCATTTTGTCGTCATTTTGAACTAACCATTTTTTCAAAGTAGATAATACTGTTTTACTAAATTCAAAATGTTAGGTACTCTGATAGTAGTATAATATTTAGCTACAATGTTTTGAGCAATATAAACTTTTGTTTTACTTATCGTTAGTGTAGCTTTGGAATGAAACTTGCTACCGGATTTGAATGTTCGGAATTGCCTATATTTGGTTTTGTAGGATACATTCAATTTGCGAAATCTTTGTCAATTCCTTTATAAAAAAGCCAACAAACCAGTATCATTATCAGTTTATCATAGTATGCTTGGGGAAGTTTAGCCGGAAGGAGTCTCAAATAGGTGGATATTCATCCACGTTATAAATCATATGGTAACAAACTAATAATGAGTTCAATTTACCGTAGCAATTTCATGATCACTTTGATAAAAGGTTGGCATGTAGCTACAACATTATTTTAGTATGATAACTATCTTCACTCAATTTGTGTGCAAGGTGTTGAGTTGATGTAGAGTGGATGTGTGAGCGTTTCGCACCACTGATTTTTGTGTATTTTCAATAAAACTTATATAATTTATGAATTTATTCTTTTGTTATAAGAGCATTTAGTCAATTAACATAAATATGTATTAGCTATTCAATTACTAAAGAACATGGATTCTATGCAGACTTTGAAACAGTTGGAAACCGACTCAAATCTGTGAGCTCACAATGCCCCACTGCTTCCTCATCCGCTTGTTTGGCTTCATATGAGGTTGTATTTCTGGTTGAGCTTCTTCTTCCAAATATTTTAGTACAGCATAGATATTCAAGCAAATTCCAACCAAAAACGTAGCTCAAGCTAATGCCTTCATTCAACCACACATAAATGAGAGGGTTAAGAACGCAATAGGTGAGGTAGAGAACGGAAAAGAGCTCCGCAATCCAGATTACATTAATTTTGAAATCTTCACCAGTATTTGCCTTGAGTTTTATAAGTCTAAAAATTAGCATTAGAATCGCAACTGGCAGCATCACAACGATGAATAGAATGGAGTAGATGCGGATGAACCGGATACGACGGATTTTCAGCTTTGTTCGCTCACATGGGTTGGGCTGGAGAGCACGAAGTTGCTGGAGTTTTGAGTGAACGCTTTGTAATGCTGGCAAATATGTAAAAGATGAACTTTATGAGATTAGTATAAAAAACTGTGAAAATTAGGAAGTATTACTTTACCCCACATTAAAAACACACAGGTTAGAACGTCAAACACGAGAAATCGCATTATCCAGTATCCAACTTTAAATTCGAATTGAAGAACTTTCTTGCATTTTCCGGGCTTTCCGTTTACACCCGGTTTAAATTCGTTGGAGATGAGGGATGGTAAACTTCCAACAATGGCAACAAACCAGAGGAACAGTATGGAGCGGTAAGATTCCAACCATTTGTGGGTGATTCGGAAGGTTCTCACTCGCTCATAAATGATAGCAAACACATTGAGTGGAAAGGCACCGTGTAATACATCTAAGTTTGGATAAAATTATAAATTCTGCAAAAACCAAAATGGTATAATTTATAGTGTTTTTTAAATTCTTTCTTACTTCTCACAAATGACAAAATTTCACAGAGCCCAGGTGCTCTAAGAATGACCAATCCTGCTTTATCCGCAAAAAATAAAACTTCAAATAAATTGGCAACGGTTGTGAGTGCTGTGAGATGCGCAATTAAAAGGCTTACGGACCTGAAACAAACATAAAATAGGTATAAATATTTTACTTATCCTACTCTTTCCATTTTATAAGCTCACCTTTGCCTTCTTTTACGACTTTGCACCACAACACAGAAAACACGGAGGTTGATCAAAGCGCTGATTGCAGTTAATGCAATCAGCGCGATTATTTCCCAAAACTTGTTGTTCCTATTCGTATTCAAAACTGGAATGAATAAGTAAGGGGACTTTGTGCTAAAATTGGCCGTATAAAACTCTATACTAGACAAATAGGTAGAACTAGAACTTAGCTTGTAGTCCTCGATATTCATTATTTTTAAAGTTTCAAAATTAAGAACCTGATCTCGCAATGGTTTGATCGCAACTGGAATTTCTAATTCACGGATCATACTATCCATTTTGTGAATGTACTTCATTCATTACCTATTACTTTTCAAGCGATTTATGCAGTTTTAGTCATGTAAATTTTATTTGTACGCATTATGTTACTTGTAGAATGCAGCTTCCTTTGAAGCGCATAAAATAAACCGTCTCGGCTAGTTTCATCAATATTCATTTTTGTACTTGAACCTCTGCGGGTGTGATTTAGCATGATAATACCACTGGACTAATATGTTCAATTAAGCGTGAAACTGTGGAAATATGGAATGTTTTGTGAATTGCTTATGTATTCAGTTTACTTGAAATTAAGAGTGTACAGGAAATACGAGGGGGAGTATAATTGCGTATTACTAAAACTTACCGTTCCAGGTTGAAGTTTTTTTTATCCCTTCCTTGTTTAGAAGAGTAGTGTATTTCAAAGCAAACGTTTTAAGCGAAGCATGCCGAGTTTTTGATGACTGAAAATTGCATAATATTTCACCTGTAGCTATTTAAGTCAGATAATGATGGATAAGAAAATCGAGGTAGCTCGGATTTTAGTGACAGTAACAAAGGAAATATTGCATTGAAAAGCTACTCCGTTCCAGTTCCATGCATGGTATTTTAATTTTGGTTGTATTTCGTTCAGAAGATTCTGTTCTAAAATAAAACGAAGTATTTTTGCCATTTTTTTCCTCTATCAGCCTTCCAGTTGTATTGGATCATTGGAAAAACTTCATTGACCATCTTAATATCAGCGGCTACTAACGGATTTTGCTGATGATGAGGCTTACAGACCAACTAATTTACTTAAAGGTTTATCACCAGCCTGAAAACTGTGTTGTGCTTTAATACTTACTTGAAGACAATATGGCTTTGGAAAACACCCCAAAGGAATCATTATAAATGGGTACTGACTGTGATTTATCAAACTCCTTCGTTGGCGCCGTGGTTACAATTTCAAGTGCCACTCATTACGTTAATACTTCCAGGAGTTAATGAACTCTTGTTTAAAATTCAGTTTCTGATTGCTTGAGAAAAATTAGGAATTTTCTCAATAATGTTATTATTTTTGACAGAAGGCAAGTTTTCCTTGCTTCATTGTTGGTTCAGCAACCTGCAATTTCTATGCATCAACAATCTGCCAATTACGTATTTATTTCCAACACATTTATTGCCTCCATATATTTACTTACTGGCAACTTTGGAAGTAGATTGCTCTGCTTTCTCGGTTTACCTACCCGCACAAGTTGCAAAAAAATGTATTTTTCATTCATTTTAACTTCACTTTCATAAGAGTCACAACACAAATAATTTTTACTTGAAACGAGTCCTCTAACTATCAGACAGCCAATTGGTAAAGTGGACTATACACATTCACAATTTTGCACCAACAATTTTCACTTCACCTAAAAATTTGAAAACTATAGAATATATCAGATTAACACGAAACTCTGATAGTTTTCAAAATAAATTATTCATCATATCGTCCATGACCTTTGCTTTTGACTCCTTCTTACAGACATGAGTCTTGCTCAATCACAGAAAGATACTCATCAGGACTAGATTGAATTGGTTGGGTCGTTTGTTGGTCGGCTGTTGATATTGAGAAACGTTCAGCGGCCAGAGTATCAGTACTCCAACTTCCAGTGGAAACTTCACCACTTCCTTCTTCAGAGACAGTAGGAATCTGCCGGATATCGAACCTTGATGATGGAATGGGAATCAATGGAATTTCCTCAGTTGCCGACAACGAGTCAGATCTTGTTGTAGTCAAAATTATACACAACGCTGTAGTATTTAAAACTACTGCAATGGTAAGGAAACAATGAAAAATCCTGCCACAATCAAGTTTTTCTCATACGCCGCTGTTACTAAAGTTACGTTTTCATCTTCGCTTATATTCCAAGTGGTCCAAACCGTCTGAAATTTTATTGCAGGGATCATGTTCTCGCACTATCTATTATTTTAAATTTCAGGACTTATACGGGACGATTTACTCAATTATTCTCTTACTCAATTAAATACGCCATCACGCGCAACCAGATCGTTTTTCTCGCTCCTCGGATGAAGATTCTGGATCATCTGCATGACACTTCTCATTGCTGCCTCCCCTGCTATGTTTTTGATTAATTTCTGGCATTCCTGTTTTACGCTACGGCAGAACGGCAGACTAAACATGTGAACTACACCAGATGTAGTTTTTCCATGATGAAATTGGGTTTTATAACCAACTTAACGCTTGCGATTGAGAGTTTCCGCGATGTAGTACTGATTATTACGATGTTTTTGAAATTCTAGCCCCGTAATTCATCCATCCTCAACTTCTTCAGCGACACTTTTTAATCGGCACTTGTATTGTCGGCTTTGCTTTAATCTAATTTTATTGGCCTAATCCCCAACGGTCAAACTCGGTGACTCCAAACACGTTTATATACTCGCACTATTGAACTCTTCCTTTATTACCATTATCAACATATATTCTTAATGACCGTTTCTATTCGTATTTAGTAGATTCAATCGTGAATTGCTTCAATGAAGTAAACTTTAATCTGTCCAACCCCTCCCCGCCCGAGCTAATCCAAGAATCCTTTTGGTTGGTGTAACTAACTGAGTTTTGTTTTCACTTCTTTCGCTAGTTCTACCTATCACCGAAGAAAACCACCGTGAATTTAAATCACCTTCCCTTGAAAGTCCCAGAACCTGGTTGACTTCATTCGCAAAACACAGAGTATCTAACTGGACAAGTTGAGATGAAGAGTATACTAAAGATAGTCAAAGTATCATACGTATGATACCTATCAATACGTATGTGATACAAAAGACTCAAAAAGTGTATTTCTTATAACCACCACACACATTTTACCGCCTAATTCCTATTTACTTTAATTTTTCACAAATCCACATGCTCTGGCCAACACAAGAAATCCATTCTATTGCATACAAAACTGCTTTATCCACACAATAAAATCTTACCCTCAGTAAATTGATTTCCAAGTCGTTAACGCTTTCTGGACTGGTGTATGGACATCGTGTAGTTCAGATCACACATGTAATAATAATTCCAAATGGACCAAGACGTATAGACTAAAGTACACCACACTTTTAACATATTATGTTACCCTAGCCTTTAGGCGTTTAAGACAAGGACTAAACTCACCTGCCAACTTCATCCAATGCCAATCAACATTATGGGATTCAAAGGCGATTTGTGGGTGTTACTGAACGCTCACTCACTCGGCGTTCATCCAAATTTTGTTTAAGCACATTGAGTAATTCTGCAAGAACAAGAATATATAGATGTCTCTTTATATGTTTTCTACATTCCTTCTCTTTTCATCTCGCAACGAACAGTTCAGATCTCCAGGTGCTCTAAGATGATTCTCTGCTTGTCCGCAATATACGCAAACTTCAGTAACATTGTGAGGTTGAATGTAAGGATAGCGCTATCAAAGTATTTAGCTCTAGAAACTGCAAGAAACCGCTTAACATGTTACTTGTTTTGTCATGTTTCATTTTCCAAGTTTCAAAACTGCATACTTTATTTTTGCTTTATTTTACGTAGGAACATTTGATCATGCGCTATTTCATCTTACAATCCATGCGCATTGATTCTAAACTGTGTTTCCACTTAAAACTGGAATCGAACAGAGCGAATTTTATTACTAAAATAGTCTATTAAATTAATTAGGCAAATGAGCGGAACTGAATCAATTGTAATGCCTCTATGTCAATTATCTTTGACGGGTTTCCTGTCAAGCTTCAGCCGGGTGAATGTTTTGGCACAGCAACTGAATAATTACACAGATCCATTTAACTATCTTGTTGAGAACGTACGTCAAGTCTTCATCATAATTTCCACGCGTTCTATGCAACTCTGATCCCATGTACGCATCTCGTTCTTTCTGTCCTCTATGTTCGTCATCTGGTTAACTGAAAGCTTTCTTCTGAGCAGCCACAATCACCAACGCCTTGCTTCACTTACATATTCTTCATGCACAATTCATTTGTACAACTCTAGAACGCTCCTTCGACCCTCTGTGGCTGTCGAATTTTACGCACGATAGATCGCCATAACGCTCTTTCAATTAACGCGTAACATGTTGAAGTAATGGCTCGACCGTGTGTCGCTGAATCGCTTTATTTAGCAGTTCGAAACTATGGGTTGTAGAAACATCGAGGATCACGAAACAGTATTGCGTATGCACACACCAAGTTTTCCGGTTACATCCAGCCTCATTTGCCTCCTTCCTTGTTCGGGATACGCAATCCACTTCTGAAAGCTTAACTTCTCAGACCACAAACTGGCTGAGTTTTAGTTTTGAAATTAAACTGCAGATATTACTTCTGGCGTAAATGTAACACATTGATCCGGACTAACAGACACGAGGAACCGTTTGGAGTTACATACTACGGGAATATTTGGTTGCTCTTTTCCATTCTGATGACAAACAGTAATCTTTTTTGTTCTGATATTATAGGCGTTTTGTTTCCAAAAGTGACGAGTCCTGCCTAAAAATAAGAACGGAGTATTTCATTTTCCATCGCCGCGATTTCACACTTCAAATTTATATACATTGCACCAACAGTTTATTAATAGATTTGTTTTCTGTTCCATTCACAGTTTGTCAAGGCTAAGGTGGCTATTGGCCACAAACCACTGAAAATTACGACTGCACATATTTATACAGACACAATAATATATAAAAATCTAATGGTTAACACAAATAAAAGTTAGATAGGACAGCATATATTCTCTTTACCCATTGTCGGGCATGTTTGGACCTGAATCCCGGGTTTGTACCGACTTCGACCCTATCGAGGCTTACCAGTTGTATTGGACATGCCAAAACCGGCATTGACCATCTTCACATACCGTACCATGGAATTTTGCTGATGATGAGGTTTACAGACCAACTAATTTACCTGAAGGTTTATCATCAACCTAGCAACTTTGTCGTGCTTTTAAATACTTTAAGACAATATACGATTTTTGGAAACATCAAACACAATCGTCAGAATGGGATTGACTATGATTTTACTAATCACACTTGTTGCGCCGTGGTTACAATTTTAAGTGTGCCCTTAATTACCCTTATGTTTCCAGGAGTTCACGAATTTTTGTTGAAGATTGTGTTTCACATTTCCCCAGAAAAGTTGAGAATCTGTCCGAGAATTTTATTATTTTTGGCAGAAATGCTAAGTGTTCCTAGCTTCATTGTTGGTTCAGCAACCTGCAGTCTCAGCTTGATAGCTTTAAATTGCGTCACCAGGAAATGTCTGTTGCGAGGGAGCTTTCAGAAATTAGAAAAATATTGAGGTTGCAACCCGAAACTAAAGACAAACATTTTAATTTACCGACACACTCCAGCTTTTGTCTAATCTTTGGCAATGAATGCTTTCAGCATTGTGTTTTGGCCATCATTTTTGCGGAGCAGCTACCATCATTTCGCGAGTTTCCTCATAATTACATATAAAGACAGAATGGGAAAAATTACTTATGTTTTACTAGTATCGTTGGTAGCTCTTGTAGTGCTATTCACATGCTACATGATTGAGTATGGTAGCCTTCTAAAACTCAATTCGTCAAATTTTATACTGAATGTTCCAAGCAATGGAGAACTGATAGATATTCAAGGAAAGTTTTGAAAGCGTGTAAAGCCCTCGAAATACGAATGGCCCATTTCACGAGATGGAATAGACAGTGCTCAGCCCTTCTGAAATTGGCTTGCCAGCAGACATTTTTTTGGTGGTAAGCAAACTGACTAGTAAATGTTTTACCAGTCTACTTTTAAAGCTTGCGTTCTTAATTGTGTCTCCAGTTTGATTTTCGTAAATTGCTCCATATAACCTTTTTCATCCAGCTTATAATCGTCACAATTATCCTCCTCATACGCTCGAAATGATTTATTACTACTTGCTTTGGTTACAGGCGTTTAGTTGTTATTTCCTGCCTGGCGACATGATTGATTGTGGAAGTCGCTAAAATAATTTTTCAACTTTCCTAAAACCATTTAAGGATAATTGGAAGACCTGGGGAAAAAGTATCACCCGGAGGTCCAAACATTACCCAGGTTTGTTTATTTGTGTGTGCAATCCTTGAC
>LJIJ01005658.1:0-11280 GCA_001718145.1 Orchesella cincta
TAAAAGGTTAATAGACATGTCAAATTTCTTCATATACTTAAACTTACATGAAAGACCAATTTTTTGCCGTTATAATAAGTAGAGTAATCGGGTAGTGTAAGTTGAGGTATAGCGGCAGTAATACAGGAAACTATAATACTTTAAACAACACAATCCTAGTAGGCTGGTGTAATTTTGTACTAAAAATTGGCAGATGTGTACTTTAAAACATTCGTCTCCTGATTTTTGATTGGTTATATTGAAATCAGAAAGGCACGGAAAAATTCAAGGAAATTAGTATCACCATTATTTTATGAAGCGTCACGTAACTTTATATGTGCTCCTCTTAAAAATGTCTGACATATCTTCAAAATCTATTTAATTTATTATTATTACAATATTATTATAGCTATTTTAGAAAACTGGTTCTTTTAAATAATCTTGCTTTTTGGTCTGTTACGCCTGTTCCATTCTGTATTACTGTCGCTATACCTCAACTTACAGTAACCGATTTTCTACTTATTATAACGGCAAAAAATTGGTCTTTCATGTAAGTTTAAGTATATGAAGAAATTTGACATGTCTATTAACCTTCTAATAACTGCTGATGCCTCTCATACCTGTTCGTGGAAAACCATCTATCAAGCACCATAGTTTGGCCAGTTTTTCGTTCGTAGTAATTCCAAAAGTAGTTTTACAAAAAACGGTTGTCACCATCATTTTCAGCGTAGTTTTTTACACCAGAAACGACTAATGGTTACGCTTATCTTGAGCGGCACCTCAAGACCTTTCCTTGTAAGTAGATTTTCATATATATTGTTCATTTATCAAGTACACATTTCCAAGCACACATTTTACATTTACAAGAACAGTTTTCCTAGTACACATATTTTGTCACACAACAAAAGATTCCAAACATGAAGTTCCTACGCTTTTCCAGCGAACGTTGCCCCCAATTCTTGTTTTCTTTTCTTTTAAGTGCTTGCATTCCTATTGCAAAAACAGACAGCTTTGTCACCGCCATCGACGAAGTAGGAAATTCTGAAGTAAATCTTATTAATTTCGGTGCCATTCTAGAACAAATTACTGAAAACAATAGCACCTGTCATTTACATATAATCTTGCAAAATGTCAACTATTATATCCAACACTCCTATAAAAATAAACTCACCAATGACAGTTCGCAAGTTTCTTAGACCAAGAGATTTCTGGAACAAATCTGAGGACAACTTTGGTAAATCCAGTTACTACACATATGACGACGGAACGATATGGGAAGCCACACAGGACACTGACAATCCATTCAAAATCAATGCCCTCCGAATGAAGCAGGTTTTAAAATGTGTCATAGTTGTTCTCCTTTCTGCATTTGAGAAACTGAAAATATCATTTCATGACCCGGATTACTATGATAATAGTACCATCATTTATCAACCATACTACATTGCTCTTAAGGAAATTCGTCACTTTTTCTATGCACCATCCACACTTGGTACATCAATAGCGAGTGAACCTGAGTTTCATTCTCTTTTTCATATTTCATTTAGCCATGAGAAATTAAGTGAAAAGAACCGCATTCGGTATCATCACAAAACCAAACACTTAAGCAAATACGTTGTTGGGGCACACTGTGATTTGAAAAATCAAACCGATATACACCAACTGAATTTAAATCTTGCAAAACTTTTTATGTTTGTTTCTTATGCCCAAAAAATGAAAGCATTCTAGAAAGCTCTTCAACCCATTTATTTAATTCTTCAAGATTACAAGCAATTGTTGCAAAAGTTGGAAACCCCAAAATATGGAACTTCGGGAAGATAAGGGATAAAATAAGAAATCAGAATCTGGATATGTACAAACGCCCTAAACGAAGTCCGTTCAATGTTTTGCAATCCAACAAGTTCATATTCATGTATGCAATTATAAGCCTGCTTTCCACAATGTCAATTGCAGCATAGACGCAAAATGGTAACAGACTATCCCGTTGATATGGTGGGTCCCCGTTACACGAATCCGAACACCCGTTACGCGAATCCGAATGACACGAATCCGAACACCCGTTACGCGAATCCGAATGACACGAATCCGAACACCCGTTACGCGAATCCGAAAGACACGAATCCGAAATTTATCAGAATTTGCTGTAATTTGTCAGAATTAATCAGAATTTATCAGAATTTATCAGAATTTATACGAATTTGCCAGAATTTATCCGAATTTGCCAGAATTTATCAGAATTTGCCAGAATTTGTCAGAAGCTTGCAGAAATTAGCTGTAATTTGTCAGAAATTTGTGGTAATTTGAGTAAATCATATTGTTCAGCATAGAACCTACTACTTGTGAGATATATTCAGTCACTTTTCAGACCCTAAATTTAGGTTCCAAAATAATGTGGGATTTGAATCACCAATCAGAAGACACTAGCCAGGGCCCTAAATTTTGGGTCTGAAAAGTAACTAATATGTGTATGTAAAGAGGGCCGTAATTAAAGATGGCCCAAAGGTGCCTCAAACTTTTTGGCTCCGATTTTGCTGAAAATTTGTAGGATGATAGATTTTGATGCGTAGATTACGAATCTGCAATAATTAGAGAAATTTAACGATTTCTGCACTTCGATACAGCGTCAATTTCCATGGTAACAACGGTTTTTCGCCGTTTTCCCCCTCTGGGTGGCGCCACGCTCTGTAAATTTCTCTAATTATTGCAGATTCGTAATCTACGCATCAAAATCTATCATCCTACAAATTTTCAGCAAAATCGGAGCCAAAAAGTTTGAGGCACCTTTGGGCCATCTTTAATTACGGCCCTCTTTACATACAGTTTAATTTTTTAAAATTTTGATTGCAAAATATCTTAACATTGGATTTCATACATTTGGAATAGTGATTTGAAATTCACAAATCTGCACAGTAAAAACCTATGGGTACGGGTTTAAGCGGGTAACCACACTTTCTTTTTTTTTACAGAAAATTCTGATAAATTACAGCAAATTCTGATAAATTCTGATAAATTACAGCAAATTCTGACAAATTCTGACAAATTACAGCAAATTCTGACAAATTACAGCAAATTCTGACAAATTACAGCTAATTCTGACAAATTACAGCAAATTCTGACAAATTACAGCTAATTCTGACAAATTACAGCTAATTCTGACAAATTACAGCTAATTGCAACAAATTGCAACAAATTCTGATAAATTCTGATGAATTACGGAACATTCTGATGAATTACGGCAAATTCTGATAAATTACGGCAAATTCTGACAAATTACAGCAAATTCTGACAAATTACAGCAAATTCTGACAAATTACAGCAAATTCTGACAAATTACAGCAAATTCTGACAAATTACAGCAAATTCTGACAAATTACAGCAAATTCTGACAAATTACAGCAAATTCTGATAAATTAGAGCAAATTCTGACAAATTACAGCAAATTCTGATAAATTCTGATAAATTAGAGCAAATTCGGACAAGTTACAGCTAATTGCGACAAATTGCAGCTAATTGCGACAAATTTCAGATTCGTGTCTTTTGGATTCGTGTAACGGGTGTTTGGATTCGTGTCTTTCGGATTCGCGTAACGGGTGTTCGGATTCGTGTATTCGTGTAACGGGTGTTCTGATTCGTGTATTCGTGTAACGGGTGTTCTGATTCGTGTCTTTCGGATTCGCGTAACGGGTGTTCGGATTCGTAAATTCGTGTAACGGGTGTTCGGATTCGTGTCATTCGGATTCGCGTAACGGGTGTTTCGGATTCGTGTAACGGGTGCCGACCCGTTGATATTCGTGCATGGCCTGCTTTCTATGCTGAAATCCGACTTTCTGCAGACTACACAGAAGAGTTTAATATGTTCCCGCTAGGGTACCACTACTTATTGAGGCAATACTGGCTCACTATATTCGTATCCAGTGACAGCTACAAATTTCTAACTTGCTATGCCGAAGACTATCTAACTTTTTGGTATTATTCACACCATTTGAAATTGAGCTATGGATGACGCTTGCAGTTTCTCTACTATCTCTTGCAGCCTTGGTTCATGCATTTTTGTATTTTAAAAAGTTAAATCGATCGGATTTTAATTCATGGTTTTTTGTTTATTCCACGATGCTTGAACATTGCTACAACGTTCCAGAATACATATATGAAATGCAGTCAGCTAGAATTGTATTTGGGTTATGGCTTCTTTTATCAGTTATTTTTACGAATGGATATAAGGGATTGCAATCACGGGCGTAACTGCACCTCTTGAAAATAGTATAAGTAGTTTCAATGAGTTGGTTGTACAAAGCAATAATTCTTTTAAGTTTCAAGTTTTGTCCGATATAAATACAGTTTTTTTTTAATTTTAACAAATTTTCAAATATTCGACAAGTTGAGTATAAAAATATAACAAAAAACTCAAGTTCCACATTTGGGCATTCATACAGACAAAGCTTACTTTTCAAAAGGGTAGCGGCGAATACCTTAAAAGAAAACGTTTTGAAGTGTTAGGCAAGCTGAGGCTTGAAGAGTACAGGCTATTTAATAACTAGTGAATAGCAAAAAGGTTGCTTCCGTCGAAAGACAAAACGGTCGCATGCCAAAGAAGTAAATAAATGCTTTCTCGATTAGAGTTTGCATTTGGATGACTCCTGTTTTGTCGGCGCCGAAAATGACGTGGATCATAATTATTTTTTGGGTTTTGCCAATTACAATTTATTGGATTGTCCCAGCAAGTGTCATCAATTCTATATTACTCGCTTGTATTGAATTGGGTGGCTTTGTTTTTTATTATAAAATGTAATAAGCTTAACGATTGTTATATTTTCATTTTGCCACATTTCGAGTTCGAATTCATTAGAGTACTTGCAACCACACACAGGTCAGAGTTTGTTTATATTGGCAAAATGGAATGGCTTGTATGTATCTTGATTTTGCTTTTACAAAGCTTAATTCGGTAATTACTCGAACTTTACTAATATTTATTTATATATATGATATCAGTATTTACTGTTTTCAAATTGATATGATAATATACTAATAATTTTCTGCGGCCGACAAAACAGGAGTCATCCAAATGCAAACTCTAATCGAGAAAGCATTTATTTACTTCTTTGGCATGCGACCGTTTTGTCTTTCGACGGAAGCAACCTTTTTGCTATTCACTAGTTTAGATCTTTTTTCATGACTACTGCGGTTATCTTAAAATATGTATACCAAATTTAACTGCCTCGATTGATTATGCTAAGAAAGCCATCTTTTGTATGAACAGTGTGACTTTAGTTTTCTTTCCTTAACTCCGTAATATATGAAAAGCTCTTTGGTTAAGCAATTTTTTCATATCTTCACCCAGGTAGGTTTGACCTGATACAGGTCAGGTTGGCAAACATTTTGCTGTTATGCGTGTATATATTATGAGCATCTAAAGATATTATCACACTAGATGTTGGATATTAATGCAGAAAATCTCAATGGAGATTATAAAGTTCATTGGAGCATTTGTATTTATCCAACAACATTGCACTACCATGCATCAACAAACAATCCATGTATTGTGAAAGTCATGCATTTCTAAAAGGATGCGGATCGGTCGATTTCAAGAAGTGCATAAACCCTACAATCTGATACTCTCATAGTATCCGCTCATATGGTTAGCTCACGAACAAATAGGTTTTTGAAGAATTATTTGAACCACTAAATTTCCAGCGAGGTATCGAACCCCGATAGGAACTGCATGTTTCCAAGCAATTTGAAGACGAACAAACTGTCCCTAAACAACGTGCGTAGCACGTTGTCATTGGAAACCCTTGGTTCCAATGAGCAGTCAGTTGAAGACTGATCATGGAATCACACTACGTCTCTTTAACTAAAAATGCAAGGACGGCCAAAACGGTTTTAATTTTACGACTTCTTCTAAAAAACATACTTAATCATTCTACTCCGCATAATATCCAGTATCAAATTCTTTTGTGGCAAAAAATTTTCTAGTAGAAATGAAATGACAAAGATGGAGAAAATGCTTCAATTCCATTTCTACTAGAAATTTTTTGCCCAACAAAATTTGATACTGGATTTATGCCGGAGTGACAGCTAATTAAGTTTTTTTTTAGATGAAGTCTACAAAATGTAAAGCGCGTTTGGCCCGTCCCCTTTGCATTTTTAAGTTAAGACGACGCTAGTGGATTCCCATAGATCAGTCTTCAACTGACCTGCTCATCTTGAACCAATGGGTTTCCAAAATTGAACAACGTCTACGCACGTTGTTAGGACAGTTTGTCTCGTCTTCCAAAAGTCTCGTTGGAGACTGCAATGTTAAAGGGAGCAAGTCAGATTATGGTTAAAGCTCGGTTTCTATCCGAGCTTGCAAAAACCCAATTACATAGAGTTCCACATCCATCAACTAACCGAGGTTTGCTGAAGACTATGACGCAGCAATCGAGCGGAGATGGTCCAGTGGTGAAAATCCAATGATTTATGTGGGGTATGAAAGCAAAATTCTTCTTGAAAATGAATACCTTTCAAGTAACTATCCCACCAAGAAGTTTTTTGTTGGAAATGATACTTTTTTCCAGGAATATACAGCATGGAATTTTGAAAATGCGAGAGGTTCTAGTTTGCCAAGCATGTTTAAGCTTTTAATTGAGAACGGAATTTATATGCAAGTGAAAGGACATTATACGAGGTTTGAAAAGTTAGGACACCGCATGGATTATACGAGATACAATGTTGGGAAGGTGATCCAAAAGTAAGAAACTGGATTTGAAGTCAAATTTGAAAACAATTTTTTTCATTTACATTTGTGCAGTGCTTTTTTCGTTCATTACAATTTGTGTGGAGGGGTTAAGCCGATATTGGAAATCAAAATTTCGAGCAATGATTACTAAGTTCACTATGATTATTGGGGAAAATATTAGTAGCATATTAATGGGCCTTAGGATAAGAACTAACGGATCAACCACAATATTTGGACATATCAAGAGTTTTATTATGAATCAAAGAAAATGGTTAACAAATTTATGTTAAACTTAAAGCGCGATTGCAAGGTTTTGGTTAGAAGAAAAGCAGCATCCTCTCAATCCGCAACCCAGCAATCTAACAATGGTGAATAGATGCAGATCAGGATTAATTAATAATTAGAGTTCAAAATAAGTTATGGTTGCTTGTTTATTCATCAGCATTCAACACACATTTTTCATCATCTCATTCTATATTCAACAGGAAAATTTTTATCTGTGCCAAAAACAAAATAAGTTGTAAAATAATGTTGTCTTCATCTCATCCACACTACTTGCTCATGTTGTCTGGTGCTTGTTGTACACAAAAAAAGCTACGATTTATTTTGTAGCGTTCTGTTTTAAACATCCAGTTAGTTCCAAAATTTCATGATCCATTAAACTTGCGGAAACTTGATACGTGCAATAATTAAATTCAAATTTTCTTACTAGCTCTAAAGTCCAGTTTAAGAATCATATTCTCGATTCAAATTGAAACTATCTTCATATTGCTTTGAAGTTAATGATCAGTTTTTCCTTTGACTAGTTGCAAACATTTCTAGCTAGTTTAATTGTTTAATTAAGACGTATGTAATTGTTGGGATGTAAACTGAAGATAAATGACACAATTGCCTAAAAGATTAAGAGAAATTGGAGTGTAAGGCTGACAGAAGTATTGATACAATTAAGTGGTGTCAAAGCGTCTAAAAAATTATTTGATCCAAGGTTTATGCGAATGGGTCGACAAGATTTGTAGAACTTGTTCCAAAACAATCGATAAAGCTTATACCGGAACTGAGAGGTGCTGAGATGACGTTTTAGAACTTTAAAGGTGTGGTTAGACTCCAAATACACTCTAACCATACACCGAGCAATACAATTATCAGCAGTGTACCCTGAACGACAAATAGGCCGCTAAAGCACACGGGAATTAGATTTTGAAAGGACCACTCTAGTCGAACAAATCCAACCAAGCCAATTGCTTGAGAGAATATTCCAGTAAAAACTATGAAGATTAAATTGTTGCGCAGAACCACGTTAGTCAACGACGCCAGAATTTGAATGGTTCTAAGCATCAAACAATTTTGACGAGCCACAACCTTTCACGCTTGAGGTTGCAAGTTTGAGATTAGCTTGAAGGAACCCTGTTAAACTTATTGGGAAGAGAATTTGGACAATTGCAACCATGTAGACAAACAAGCTACAACCATAGCTCCACATCCACTGATTTACTGCAAAGATGGATAATCGTGTTGCATATTTGAATATGCTTCCACTGTAAATATCAGAGATTATCACATTTTCCCAGCATTCAGGAAGGAGCCAGTATCCAACTGTTGATCCTTTACAGGGATTTGTCCAGTGGAGGCCGTAAACAAAAATGTATGGAATAAATATACCAAAAAAATAATTTAGATGGGCAAACAGGAGATTGAGTTTGTCGATAATGTGAGCTGGGCCTTCATATTTGTTTCCTAAAAATATATAGAAAACGAGTTGATTAAAGAATATCCAAGCTCGTACTGTGTATATTGAATACTAATTTACGACATTTGGAATCACCTTTTTGATATGTTGTGTGAAACTGCAGGTATTCGTTAATGCATATCCCAGAGTAGAAGCAATACGGCGACAATCACGGGTAAAAAACCAGGTTACAATAAACCCAGTTAAACCACATCCTTCCACAAATTTGTCTGTGAAGCTTGATTTCGACGAGTTTGAATAATAGTTTCCAGCAACAATTTGCAATATTCCAATCCATACCATACTTGTATGTAGGTGTTCCCTCCACCTAAACTTGCTCAACTTCCTTTTTGGGAGGGGCACGAATTTACCAGCTTCGGAGTCCCACTGGATCGGTAGACCTCCGTATTTGGAAGCCAGTTTAGTTAATTTTAATACCAATTTAAAGTTCGATGCAAGCATTTTTCTATATATTTAATTGGACAGACTTAACGCGCTTGTTCTCTCGTCAATAAAAACCACCTAATGTTTGAGTTTTCTATAGGACTTGCCTTGTGACAAAATCGATCAATCCGATTTGGGTTACGACAACTGCTCTTTACTAATTTAGTGAGTTTTTACGTAATCGGCTCGTGTTCACAATTTCGCAAAAAATGTTTAAGTATTTATGTATCTCAATCATTGAGGTACATAAATACTTGAGGTTCAATCCACTTGGGACAGTATCACCAAATCATCGGTGACATGCTCAGCAATGAATAAAAGAATGACATATCGAAGTTTGGTTTTAAAAACCCGAGTGGAATCCCAGGTTTTCGTTACTCATTAATTCGTCTCCTGAATTATTCTGCGATTCTGTAAACCTTCTTGACTGGCTGTAAATTTATGATATAATTTACTCACGTCTTATAGTAATGAAATCAATACATGGCAATTTAAAACGTATTGCCTGCGCTTGGTATTGAAGCTAAGAGAATCAATCCATTTCAAACGTAACGCTAAAATTGGCAATTTTCAGCCATTGTTTTTACTGATAATGATACGACCACTAAAGCTTTACCAAAAAGCTTTTAGTTTCCTACAATATTTATACGAAATATCCAAGTAATTTACTTCATTATAAGATAAAATAAACTTCCACGGTACTGTTTAGAACATGCACCATGTTTAAGGTTCATGATTTAAAAAATGCACCAGAAATAAATGAATGATAGTTAAATTCCAAAACATAAAGCGAATCAAATGAGCCAACCACTTGTTCTCCAGGAGAACTTCACAAAATAAATTCTCGGTAGCCAGCAGGGGTAAAATCAAACCAATATCCACGTTATCTTCTTAATGGCCAGCTTATCTCCTTAACATTATCGTGTTAACGCTCCTGACGTTATCTCTGTTCCTCCTTAAAAAAATATTAGCTTATCGTCCTTAATTTGCACCTTATCATCTTAATAATCACTCACCCCTCCCCCTTATTATCAGCTAATCCTCGCTTAATTATCACTAATCCTCCTTAACTGCACCTTATCCTCCCTTAATTATGACTTTCCCTCTCCGTTATCTCTTAAGTTATCACGTAATGCCTCCTTAATTGTCATATATCGAGCCCTTAATTATAACTCGTCCTCGCTTACTATCCCCTTTTTCTACAACGCAATGGCAATTTGTAAATTAGGCGCCGGTTTCATGAAATTAATTATTCGATTAAGCTAAACGGACTTTTAGCTGAAAATCAATAGGGTCGCCCTTGGACCTAAACAATCAGTAGTGCCAAAATTGAAGTTGATTGGATTTGTTTTGTTTGATCCATCCCATCCCCACACCCGATGAATATGCCCATTCTCCATATAATACAACATTCTGTTTGTTTTAAATAGATACTACAACTTCGCATTCAGAATCTAATTAAATAGAGTCACCGAATTACTTCATCCGAATATCATACATTTTACATGCAACAAACAACGCTTTCGATTCCTTTGTTTCAATTCTAATGTGGGGCACACCCGAGATGATGCCAAAATTGCACTAAATTTTAAGGCGAGACTCCGCTCAGAAACCTGCCCTGTCAGAGTCAATCAATCAACATCAAACAGTGTGTTGTAAATATTGACTGACAAACCTTTGATTCAACTTAAACTATTAATTATTCCAATTGATAAGTTGAAATTTGTATATGTTGAGTTGGCATTTTGTTGAACGTCGGAACTGAAGGAACGATAATGTCGCCATTCCCAAAAACCTGTGGGGTGTGTGACCAGATCTGCAATTCGAAAGAAGAATGGGCTCTACATCTCCTCCAAATCAGTCATTCAAATCGGACGAAGGATCCCAGTCATTCATGGATGAACGGACCAACGGAACTGAAGAAATGTTCGTTGTTCACTATGGGAGAGGGCGAAGAACCATTGGACCGACGGGGGATTCTGGATTATTTCGCGAGTGGAGGAACTCACGTCGTGGATCTTTTCTACTGTTCCTGCCATCCATGTTTCGCAATGATTCAATTTGAGAGCAAGTAAAGTACCAAGCTTCGAAGTAAGTTTAGTGTGATACATGAAAATGATATCTTGTTGCATTTTCTGTTGTCTGTAAGTGATGTGGAGACATTTGAGTCACTTTGTCGATTGCTATAATTTTCAGGTCGAAGGCAGTCCAGCTTTTGAAAGAGATGGGATCGGAGATAAGCATTGATGGACGGGTGGTCAGATTGAAGACGGCTTTTAGACCGAAGAAGAGGATATTAGTAACGCCAAATACTTTGGCTGATGAGGTCGCCAGTAAGAAACAGAAAGCTTCTGGCCAGTCCCACTGAAGGTGCGGAGAAGGAAGGACTCGCAGTTGCATTGATGACACCAGT
>LJIJ01005659.1:0-11279 GCA_001718145.1 Orchesella cincta
AAAACGCTTCTGGTATTCTTTCATGCTATCAATTTGTCCATATTAAAATGTCATGTTGAGACAGGCACAAACGCAATACTTTCTTTAACCACAAGCTGTGTCCATATATAGTTAAACTTGGTTGCATTGGTTTATATGTGGGTAGCACAGGCAAGTTACGTTTAACTTAAAACCATTGCATTTGGACATACTGCTCATGATTTTCATAGAATATAATATAGTGACACGTTACATTAAAACCAAACCACTGCAATACATCCCTATTTTTTACTATATATGCCGGCAGAGTACACTGCGTTTTCATATCAAGACTCATGCCACATTACTTTCCTTTGCTATACAATATATACTCGAGTAGTTGGGGTTCAGAAAAAATATTGCACTGACTACAGGTACAAGTATGTGCATAAAATTATTATGTACGTATGTATTATACTAATATTGTACCATTATATAGTTATAGTCAAACTCAAAAGTAGATACAAAATCCTCTAGAGTAAATTTATTAGATTATGAATAGCGTGAAAATGAGTTTACTCTAAAACCAGACCAGGACAAAATAAGTTCGGAAATTTTATAAAGATGAGCTACAAAACTACAAATCTTCTTACCATATGCGATAACCGCCTTTCTTATCCGTTATTTCATTGATTTAAAAACGGACAAAAATAATGTGTTTAATGACTGCTCGGAGCACAACACTAAAAACCACTTGCAAGCAGAATAATAATTATTAGGTTTGAATCTCTCTTTTTTCGTTTCCGTTTACTGGAACAAAATATTTCTCACGTCTTCTTTTTCTTCTCCCATTTTTCTGTAACTATTTATTGATTCACAGTCAGTCCAGTTTAAATTTTGTTTCACTAAATAAGATTTTCCAGGTTTGAATTCGGTCTGAAACCCGATTTACAAGTAGATTTCCTAGAAAAAAGAGAGCATGCTTAGAAAGAATCCAAGTGGCAAGCTGCAATTCAGAATCAAGAATGAGAGCTCACGTCCGAGAGCTCGCGGTTGTGATGCATGCTCTTCCTATGCTTTGAGCTCTCACAGCGAGGCAGTCATCGTGGGTAGAAGACGTGTACAAGATCATTGGTGGATATGGAAAGGGAATCTTCAACAGTTTCGAGATCAAAGTGTTCTACTTCTTTGAGGGTTGAATACTGCAAACTTTATTTACGGAATTCATGGACGGACGTTATTCTCAGGGAAATAAACCTTGATGTGCTTGCAAAAAAGATAGGTAGCGCTTATAGCGTTCTTAAGCTTGGTTGGGTTCGTAGACGTGCATTCTTCATACAAGTTTGTATGGAAGCTCGGTTAGAGTGCCGATTTTGAGTAAAGACCATGCATTCAATATTTGCAGTACAAGCAAATCATTTTTTGTATTTGTCTGCAGAGCTATTACACTATGTACATATTTTTCTCTTATTTGAGAAGGATAAAATTTTACAGGATCGTATTCCTCTTTGGTTTTCATTATTTTGTCACATATTCCCGCATGAGTATTTCACTACTAAAATGGATATCATGTAATAAAATGTATTGAATTCATGAAGGCCAATATTGGAAATAAAATTCCCATTGAATTCAATCAGGATTTAAAACAGCTTCATTTTGCCTACGGGGTTGCAGGAATTTTTTATACTTTCATAATTTATTTATTTTTTCATAGTTTCTTTACCTGGCGAGCAAAGCTTCGTTGATGCGATTAAACAACAGGCAGAAAAAATAAGACAGCGATATTTCACACTGTATGCGCATTCCATTGGAAAATAACGAAATAATTGCAACTTTGAGCATGGTGACGAGCATAAGTTCATTCCAATAGTGCTGTACGATGAACAAGGTCAATGTTCATAGAGTGGCGAGACTATGTAAAAAGCAGCATATAAAACATACGAGCAATAAGTAGCGAGAACATCCGAATGTGATCGTGATGCTAAACTATGAACATAAAAAAAATAACATTAATAACAATAACATAACAAATAAGAACATAGGTCTAGTATTTTTCCACATGCTCTTTCAATTGCGCAGACTGTCATGCTTTTTGTATCCATAATATACCTACCTTCCCCACTGCTGAAATGAAATGCTCCAACCTAGCCCACATTCAATGCCTGCAATATTTGTCATTTTTCATACCTAACTCAACTTAGCGTAGCTTTTACGAATGTTGAGTTTGTTGCATAAGAATTCATGAAAATGCCCAGCCTCCCTACTCAAACATAACCTTGAAATATCGCGAAAGAAAAGAAAAATATCGCGTTGGTTTTTGCATTTAATGCAGAATGGGTAATAAAAAGAACAATGATTGATTGTATCACACCACTTTTTATGCATTTCTCAAGCTCTGCTACATTTCCAAGAATGCAAAATGCAATAAACACGTAGGCTTCAGTTTATATTCTCATATTTACACTGCACATCACTGCAAAAAAAGTCAGCGTTGTTAACAGAAGACTTGTGAAAAAAAGGAAGTAAAACTGGCTTTAAATCAAGATATTTTGGTTAATAAATTTGTTAATGATTGCGTTCGCGTAACAAGTTAAATTTTCACATTGCTTGTGGGCTTATGTGTATATTCGTATCAGATTTTGAAAAACTTCCAAAACTGTAACATTGATTGCTAAATCCAAACAGATTCCTTCAATTTAAATTGAGCCAAGTAAAATATGGCGAATTCCCCAAGCGCTGCATCAGTCATGAATGAAATCATTAATTCCATGTGGGACCAAGAAGTGGGTCAAATTATTACTGGTTTTGAGCAAAAGGTATTCCATCAAGCAGGGAAATATATTTATAAATTAAAAATTTGAAGAAACATTTGTGTGCTAAAAAGTATCTTTTCTGTGTTTTTCTTAAAGAGTGCTGCCTATCTTGATGGGGTACAAAATTTGGAGGACATCTTGATTGATGTTAATGATGCCGTCAAAGGGGCAAAGCGGATGAGAAGTTGGGCTGGGATGTCTTCATCAAGCTTTTTGAACTGGAGAAAAACTGTATACAACTTCAGCAGATAAGTTTTTTGTCAAATACGCTGCAGCTCGAGACATGAGCTCCAATATGAAGGATGGGCTGATGGATGTTTGTAGTCGTGTTGCATTGGAGCCAGGATTTGTGATGACACCGCAACTGATGGAGATGGCCAAAGGTAAGAGTGTTCTTGCTATTGCGCTTGAAATTAAGATCAGTCAGTAATCATTAATGCATCTATGAAGAAGTGTGACATTGACTTTTCTGCTTTATTTGCATTTCAGAATCGCAGCTCAGCCAAAACAACCCTCCGAATGTTGGAAGCAGAATGGGAGCAACTGACTATTCTGGAGAACATCTGCGGACTCTTTTCCGAAGGACAGAAGAAAAATTTGGCGTTTTGAAAATTGAAGATGTTCTCCACAGAATAGTCAGTTGCTCCCATTCCGCTTCCAACATTCGTAGGGCTTGTTTTGGCTGGGCGGCGATTCTGAAATGCAAATAAAGCAGAAAAATCAATGTCACACTTCTTCATAGATGTATTAATGATTACTGACTGATCTAATTTCAAGCGCCAATAGCAAGAACACTCTTACCTTTTGGCCATCTCCATCAGTTGCGGTGTCATCACAAATCCTGGCTCCAATGCAACACGACTACAAACATCATCAGCCCATCCTTCATATTGGAGCTCATGTCTCGAGCTGCAGCGTATTTGACAAAAAACTTATCTGCTGAAGTTGTATACAGTTTTTCTCCAGTTCAAAAAAGCTTGATGAAGACATCCAGCCCAACTTCTCATCCGGCTTTGCCCTTTGACGGGCATCATTAACATCAATCAAGATGTCCTCCAAATTTTGTACCCCATCAAGATAGGCAGCACTCTTTAAGAAAAACACAGAAAAGATACTTTTTAGCACACAAATGTTTCTTCAAATTTTTAATTTTATAAAAATATATTTCCCTGCTTGATGGAATACCTTTTGCTCAAAACCAGTAATAATTTGACCCACTTCTTGGTCCCACATGGAATTAATGATTTCATTCATGACTGATGCAGCGCTTGGGGAATTCGCCATATTTACTTGGCTCAATTTAAATTGAAGGAATCTGTTTGGATTTAGCAATCAATGTTACAGTTTTGGAAGTTTTTCAAAATCTGATACGAATATACACATAAGCCCACAAGCAATGTGAAAATTTAACTTGTTACGCGAACGCAATCATTAACAAATTTATTAACCAAAATATCTTGATTTAAAGCCAGTTTTACTTCCTTTTTTTCACAAGTCTTCTGTTAACAACGCTGACTTTTTTTGCAGTGATGTGCAGTGTAAATATGAGAATATAAACTGAAGCCTACGTGTTTATTGCATTTTGCATTCTTGGAAATGTAGCAGAGCTTGAGAAATGCATAAAAAGTGGTGTGATACAATCAATCATTGTTCTTTTTATTACCCATTCTGCATTAAATGCAAAAACCAACGCGATATTTTCTTCTTTCTTTCGCGATATTTCAAGGTTATGTTTGAGTAGGGAGGCTGGGCATTTTCATGAATTCTTATGCAACAAACTCAACATTCGGTAAAAGCTACGCTAAGTTGAGTTAGGTATGAAAAATGACAAATATTGCAGGCATTGAATGTGGGCTAGGTTGGAGCATTTCATTTCAGCAGTGGGGAAGGTAGGTATATTATGGATACAAAAAGCATGACAGTCTGCGCAATTGAAAGAGCATGTGGAAAAATACTAGACCTATGTTCTTATTTGTTATGTTATTGTTATTAATGTTATTTTTTTATGTTCATAGTTTAGCATCACGATCACATTCGGATGTTCTCGCTACTTATTGCTCGTAATGTTTTATATGCTGCTTTTTACATAGTCTCGCCACTCTATGAACATTGACCTTGTTCATCGTACAGCACACTATTGGAATGAACTTATGCTCGTCACCATGCTCAAAGTTGCAATTATTTCGTTATTTTCCAATGGAATGCGCATACAGTGAAATATCGCTGTCTTATTTTTCTGCCTGTTGTTTAATCGCATCAACGAAGCTTTGCTCGCCAGGTAAAGAAACTATGAAAAATAAATAAATTATGAAAGTATAAAAAATTCCTGCAACCCCGTAGGCAAAATGAAGCTGTTTTAAATCCTGATTGAATTCAATGGGAATTTTATTTCCAATATTGGCCTTCATGAATTAAATACATTTTATTATATGATATCCATTTTAGTAGTGAAATACTCATGCGGGAATATGTGACAAAATAATGAAAACCAAAGAGGAATACGATCCTGTAAAATTTTATCCTTCTCAAATAAGAGAAAATATGTACATAGTGTAATAGCTCTGCAGACAAAATACAAAAACATGATTTGCTTGTACTGCAAATATTGAATGCATGGTCTTTACTCAAAATCGGCACTCTAACCGAGCTTCCATACAAACTTGTATGAAGAATGCACGTCTACGAACCCAACCAAGCTTAAGAACGCTATAAGCGCTACCTATCTTTTTTGCAAGCACATCCAAGGTTTATTTCCCTGAGAATAACGTCCGTCCATGAATTCCGTAAATAAAGTTTGCAGTATTCAACCCTCAAAGAAGTAGAACACTTTGATCTCGAAACTGTTGAAGATTCCCTTTCCATATCCACCAATGATCTTGTACCACGTCTTCTACCCACGATGACTGCCTCGCTGTGAGAGCTCAAAGCATAGGAAGAGCATGCATCACAACCGCGAGCTCTCGGACGTGAGCTCTCATTCTTGATTCTGAATTGCAGCTTGCCACTTGGATTTCTTCCTAAGCATTGCTCTCTTTTCTTCGGAAATCTGCTTGTAATCGGGTTTCAGACCGAATTCAAACCTGGAAGATCTTATTTAGTGAAACAAAATCTAAACTGGACTGACTGTGAGTCAATAAATAGCTACAGAAAATGGCGAGAAGAAAAAGAAGACGTGAGAAATATTTTGTTCCCAGTAAACGGAAACGAAAAAAGAGAGATTCAAACCAAATAATTATTATTCTGATTGCAAGTGGTTTTAGTGTTCGTGCTCCGAGCAGTCATTAAACACATTATTTTTTGGTCCGTTTTTAATCAATGAAATAACGGATAAGAAAGGCGGTTATCGCATATGGTAAGAAGATTTGTAGTTTTGTTAGCTCATCTTTATAAAATTTCCGACTTATTTTGTCCTGGTCTGGTTTTAGAGTAAACTCATTTTCACGCTATTCATAATCTAATAAATTTACTCTAGAGGATTTTGTATTCTACTTTTGAGTTTTGACAATATAACTATATAATGAGTACAATATTAGTATAATACATACGTACATAATAATTTTATGCACATACTTGTACCATGTAGTCAGTGCACGTATTTTTTCTGAACCCCAACTTTACTCGAGTATATATTGTATAGCAAAGGAAAGTAATGTTAGGCATGAGTCTTGATATTGAAAACGCAGTGTACTCTGCCGGCATATATAGTAAAAACTAGGGATGTATTGCAGTGTTGGTTGTTAATGTAACGTGTCACTATATTATATTCTTATGAAAATCATGAGCAGTATGTCCAAATGCAATGGTTTTATAAGTTAAACGTAACTTGCCTGTGCTACCCACATATAAACCAATGCAACCAAGGTTTACTATATATGACACAGCTTGTGGATTAAGAAAGTATTGCGTTTGTGCCTGTCTCAACATGACATTTTAATATGGACAAATTGATAGCATGAAAGAATACAGAAGCAGTTTTTGCAATATTCACTCCTCTGCTTCAGATTGACTGGCAGGAGGTAGAACCTTCCAGACACTTCGTTTTTGCAAGCTTTCTTGTCAGTGTCTTTTCTTAAGTATATGCTTTTGATGCATGCATAATGCATAATCCACCCAAGTCATTTTATTTTAACCTGTATGACTCACCGATGCTGTAAATCTTTTTGTATTAATATTCGGATTCATGGTTAACTGACATTCTAAGCTTATAGATTGACGTTGTTCATGTTATATTTTCAGATTAAAGAAGCGGTATCTGTAATTAAAAGAGTTAATCTACCGCCAATCATAAATACATCAAGTCAAGTCATCAAACCTTATGATTTCATTTCTAATGCAACGAGAGGACGGAAGTGTAGACACACCTGCTCCTTTGTTAAAGTAAGTTCTTGGTTTTGAACTATAAAACTGCACGTCTTGCATGTTTGTGTGTTGATAAACTTACTTTTAATGAAATGTATATGGGAATTAAAGTGGATAAGTAATTTATTTGGTGAGCTTTCGGAATATGCTTATTCCTTCGTCAGACCAGTAATAGTGAAGAAAACAAAGATCAAACATGATATGAAAAATATAAAATTTTACAATTGATAATTTCACATAGAGTTATAATTTATCAAGGAATTTTATCGCTATGGGGGTCGGGTTTTCTCCAGGAGAATATCCATCCAGATTGGGTTGATGTAGGATCCATTGTTTTGATTCATTTTATGGAAGTCTTCCGTATGTAAAGTGCTTCTTTCATTTTCGTCGGTAGTAATTTTTTCCTTTTCGATCAGTTGAATCTTATTTGTGTCCACATGATGATCTTCCATTACATGATAAGCTACAGCAGGATTTGATATTTCCGTTTGTTATATGATTTTTGTGTTCATCGGCTCGTATTTGAATATCTCTTCCGGTTTCTCCAATGTAGATTGAAGGGCATTCGTCACACGGAATCTTATATATGCCCGAATGTATTTGGGGTAGTTTGTCTTTGTATCCATTGAGGTAACGAGACAATTTGGATACTGGATAGTATCCTAAATCTAGTTCTGTAGTTTCTCTTATGTAAGCTGCTAAATCATCAGTAACTGAGCCATAGTAAGGTAGTATTGCTCGTTTTACCTTTTCTTGAGACTGATTACTTACTTTTGGTGTGAGTCGACCTGCTGCAAATGTGTAATGGTTTTTACGCTTTCAGTCACAGTAACATATATATTGAAAGTTATTTGCATTTGTGTGTAAACCATGTAGTAGTAAACGAGTTTAGATAAAATATCATGAAATGTTTGGCTTACACTATTGGTTTTTGAAACAGCCTGCTGGATTTTAATGGGGTCTCGTAACCATCTCTTTGTACAACTCGTCATCTTGCTGCTCTGCACATTTTCATAAGAAACACATGGTAAGAAGAGAATTTATGTACTAATTTTTTGTCTGCAAATTTATTTCAATGAATATGGGCATTGGAAGGCCTTTTTGAACACTAACATAAAGTAGTGTAATTACAACCCTGCAGTTTACCTGAGCTATAGGAAAGTAATTTAATTGTGTTGCCACATTGCAGGAGCTGCCTTGTGATGGATGCTCTCTTCATCATCATCATGAAACGTGGCCCAGAGATGGATAAATAAATAAGGAACCGGGCTGGTAATCATTACGAAGGCATCATCCTTAAGAAAGTCTGAAGTTAAGAGTTGCTAACTTTTACTTAGCTTAAATTTAAGTAGCAATTAGGTTAGTTGCAAATAAGTCACCAAATTGTCTGGTGGCGTGTCACTCTATACAACCAACAAACTGGGTCAATTCAAATACCCATTTCATACACATATCGTAAAAGTAACGCCCAATTCTTGGCAATTATGGGATTCGATTAAAGGAAGTTGGCGATTATCTAGAAAAATAGCAAGTAAAATGTATGTAAACTGTAAGTTGAACTGAACAAATTTCATTTTCCTTTATTCGCACTTTCAAATTTGTGGAAAGTGTTTAATTGCAAAATGGGATCCTGACTTGTTGAACAGTTATAAACTTGTCGTAAATTACTTCAAAAAGAGTTGAGTCGCTTTAGAATTTGTTTTAAAATTAGCACAATGAATAAGGGTCAATGGTAAATGTTTAAACTGGATTAACACATTGTTCTGCCAAGTGGTAATTTTTAGTACTAGAGCGTTTACGCTAAATATTTAATTATCTCTTTTTCATGTAGAATAAGATGAATAGTAAGAGTTAGCTCACGTATCAACGTTTACGCTACTAACGCAAGTTTTAACTTGCACACAAGCAAATGTAACCAATTTCTTCTAATAATAATGGAGGAAGATATAGTTGTAGTAAGAAAAATACAGGTTGCAACAATGGTGTAGTATGCACGACTGCTGAGGTAAGCTAAGATTCCCATAGATTCTAGTTGTTTTAGCGTCAAGGTCATCGATTATCCGTTGACCAGCATATTCATTCTTTCTCAAAGTATTTTTATTCGTTTTCTGTGTTTTTTAAAAAACAAACGTCACCACGTTAGAAATATAACTTTTCAACCATTCCTTAAAATGATCAAATTATTGTGCAGTAACTACTTTAGAAGTTTGCCCTACAACTTGAGCAACTACCTGAGCTCTGTGTCTATCTTATTGTGCAATACTCTGCCATAATTGTAGAATGAATTTACAACTCCGGAATCTATGGATTATTACATAAATGAGTTGAATTAGCTATCTCTGAGAGTTTGCAAAATAACAGACTTTCTAAAAGTAAGTTGGTGCACAATAATTTTGTATCATTTTAAGGAATGGTTAAAAGTTATAATTTCTAACGTGGTGACGTTGTTTTGTTTAAAAATCACAGAAAACGAATAAAAAATACCTTTGAGAAAGATGAATATGCTCGTCAACGGCATAATCGATGACCTTGACGCTGAAACAACTAGAATCTATGGGGAATCTTAGCTTACCTCAGCAGACCGTGCATACTTACACCATTTGTTGCAACCCTGTATTTTTCTTACTAAAAACTATATCTTCCTCCATTATTATTTAGAAGAAATTGGTTACATTTGCTTGTGTGCAAGTTAAAACTTGCGTTAGTAGCGTAAACGTTGATACGTGAGCTAACTCTTACTATTATTCATCTTATTCTACATGAAAAGAGATAATTAAATATTTAGCGTAAACGCTCTAGTACTAAAAATTACCACTTGCAGAACAATGTGTTAATCCAGTTTAAAACATTTACCATTGACCCTTATTCATTGTGCTAATTCTAAACAAATTCTAAAGGACTCAACTCTTTTTGAAGATTTATGACAAGTTTATAACTGTTCACAAGTCAGGATCCCATTTGCAATTAAACACTTTCCACAAATTTGAAAGTGCGAATAAGGAAAATGAAATTTGTTCAGTTTCAACTTACAGTTTACATACATTTTACTTGCTATTTTTCTAGATAATCGCCAACTTCCTTTAATCGAATCACATAATTGCCAAGATTTTGCGTTACTGTTTACGATATGTGTATGAAATGGTACTTGAATTGACTCAGTTTGTTGTTGTATAAGAGTGACACGCTAAGTACATTTAAGATAAATACAGTCCAGACAATTTGGTGACTTATTTGCAACTAACCTAATTGCTACTTAAATTTAAGCTAAGTAAAAGTTAGCAACTCTTAACTTCAGACTTTCTTAAGGATGATGCTTCGTAATGATTACCAGCCCGGTTCCTTATTTATTTATCCATCTCTGGGCCACGTTTCATGATGATGATGAAGAGAGCATCCATCACAAGGCAGCTCCTGCAATGTGGCAACACAATTAAATTACTTTCCTATAGCTCAGGTAAACTGCAGGGTTGTAATTACACACGTACTTTATGTTAGTGTTCAAAAAGGCCTTCCAATGCCCATATTCATTGAAATAAATTTGCAGACAAAAAATTAGTACATAAATTCTCTTCTTACCATGTGTTTCTTATGAAAATGTGCAGAGCAGCAAGATGACGAGTTGTACAAAGAGATGGTTACGAGACCCCATTAAAATCCAGCAGGCTGTTTCAAAAAACCAATAGTGTAAGCAAACATTTCATGATATTTTATCTAAACTCGTTTACTACTACATGGTTTACACACAATGCAAATAACTTTCAATATATATGTTACTGTGACTGAAAGCGTAAAAACCATTACACATTTGCAGCAGGTCGACTCACACCAAAAGTAAGTTTATCAACACACAAACATGCAAGACGTGCAGTTTTATAGTTCAAAACAAGACTACTTTAACAAAGGGGCAGGTGTGTCTACACTTCCGTCCTCTCGTTGCATTAGAAATGAAAATCATAAGATTGATGACTTGACTTGATGTATTTATGATTGGCGGTAGATTAACTCTTTTAATTACAGATACCGCTTCTTTAATCTGAAAGATAACATGACAACGTCAATCTATAAGCTTAGAATGTCAATTAACCATGAATCCGAATATAAAACATTTATTTTAACCTGTATGACCACGATGCTGTAAATCTTTTTGTA
>LJIJ01005660.1:0-11278 GCA_001718145.1 Orchesella cincta
CAAGACCATATCCAAAAAAGAAAATCTAGGTAATGTATAGCGATCTATTACTTACACGAATAACAGTGGCTAACAGTTTTCTCATAAAGCAAAATAAGCGAAGTATTAACTTTAATAGCTATGTGTAAATGATGATTAAATAGATTTTAATTAATATTCAGTTTTAAGAGGGAGCACATAAATAGTCTAGTGACAGCTTCATAAAATAATGTTGATACTTGGATTAAATTCCTTGGAATTTTTCTCCCGCGCCATTCTGATTTCAATATAACCAATCAGATATCATCATATGTTTAAAGTTTTACACAATCTGCCAATTTTTTAGTTAAAAAGAACATCCAGCCTTAGAAGGATTGTTGTTCGTTAAAGTATGTAGTTCCTGTATTACGGCCGCCTATACCTTAACTTATCACTACCCGATGACTTCTACTATATTATAACTGGCATAGAAAATGCTTATATGTTTATAAATAATATATAATGAGTGTTTATTAACCCTATAACTCTCATACCTTGTTGGTCGGAAACTCACTTCGAGCACAAACGTTTTTTCGTTCATATTAATTCAAAAGTGAGTACCAAAACGATGGGTAAAAACCCAATTATATTGAGATGCTTTATATGCACTGCATATAGCTTTCATGTATACCTCATACTAATGTTAACTCCTGTCTAGTTAATGCCAGAGTAAAAGCCAAAATTAAATAATATATATCCTTCTGTCACTCAACTTAGAGGAACAAGCATGAATAAAGACTTTGCTATCTTAAATTTTTACATCTCTGATAGTGCTTAATTGTTCCTTTCTCTACTATGCGTGGCCGAGGTCGGCACATTCTACAAAGTCTATTCACATTAATGATATGTTCAAACAGTTGGTTTATCTCAAATTAAGAATCACAACAACCTGTTATCTGAACTCTCTAATGATAATTAAGTTAGTGAGTGACAGTTCCATGATCTGTGTGAGCACCAGATCTTCTCGTCCTCCCGTTACGCTCTATTCTCTCTCTCCGGACACGCTCAGTCGTTGCTTAGTCTTATCGCAAACTCTGGCCTCTCTCTCTCCTGTATATCACGACAATCCAACCTCAACTCCCCCTCTACGGTCTCCGCAACTCTACACGTCCTCACACTCACACGACTGTCTAGCTCGAGAGATACTTCGCATTTAAAGCTCTCTCTCACAGTCACATACAACTCGTATGGTATAGTTGTTATGTACCCAAACTAGTATGTAGTTTACTTTAAATATTAAAAATACGCAGTTATCAATTTCCCTTACCCATTTCATTATGTCGAGCCTTGATCATGCTTGTGTTTTATTTATAACACACAAATCAGTATCACAACCAAGATAACCACCAGAAGAATAGCCATCTTGACATATTTGTCACAATAACTTCAACAATTTGCGAATTTTTGCATCATTGACGATGAGATTGCTGACCCTCTTCGTAAAAGTGAATTATCCATTTTCAACCGAAAGTCTATTGGAAATGTAATAACTATAGTGTGAATAATTCTTAAACAATCAGCAAGTTTCAGACGAGTGGCTATTCATGTATACATAGTGAATGCATAAAAAACACATCATTATTGATGTACAATCCTATAGGTCGTAAAAAAACCAAATGGCGTCTCCAAACGTGAAACTGTCTTTACATTGAGGTCAAGCATTTTGCACTGAAAATTATTTCTCTTGTTTTACATGTTAATATTAAATTCATAGATATTCTGGATCTATGTAAAAGTGGTAGTATATATAAACTTTTCAGTTGTCCTCCATATTATTTATTGGTTAATTTAGTTTGGTAATGAATTTGTGCATTAATGCTAATAGACTTTTTGTAGATTGCACGACTTGCGATGCTGTTAGATAAAAGTTAACGAGATTCAAGTGGTGATTTCATGAGGTATAACATGTAGCCATGATTAATTTAAGATACATTTTATTTCATGCTTTTACTCTAACATTAGAGTAGCCTGCACAGGGATTTTATTTATTTTTGGCTTTTACTCTGGCATTAATGCAGGGTTAAAATTAGTAGAGGTATTACATGAAACTATGAGGCGATAATAAAGCATCTCAATATATATTGGGTTTTTACCCATTCGTTTTATTTCAGTTTTTTTACTTGAAATTACTTGAGAAAAATGACTATTTAGTAAACAGATTATAATTGTATTACAAAGGAGCTAGTTCAGCAGTCATGTGCTAGTCATGAAGTTAAGGGTTTACATTTTACCGAGTCCAAATATTTTGCTGGATTATTGATTAATCGGTAAGCAAATTTCGAAGCTTGGATTTTGGACTTGGGATTACGTAATCCGGAATATTGGGATTAAATGTTCAAAATCTATTATATGTAAACTGTAAACCAGTGAATGGCAAAAAACTTTCCTTTCGTTGAAGACAAACGGTCGCATGCAGAGATCTAAATAATGCTTTTCTATTATTAGAGTTTGCTTTGGCAAACTGCTGTTAATAATTACTACATTTAAACTGCTTCACTCAGGTCAGGTCAATCAACATTTGCTATACTGCTTATCTAATCTATATGTAAAGCATCTAAGATACCATCACACTCAATTAATGTTGTTGACCTGACCTGAGTGAAGCAGTTTTAAAATGTAGTATTATTACAGCAGTTTGCCAAATGCAAACCTTAATATAGAAAGCATTTATTTAGATCTCTGTCATGCGACCGTTTTGTCTTTCAACGAAAGGAAAGTTTTTGCCATTCACTGGTTTACATATAATAGATTTTGAACATTTAATCCCAATATTCCGGAGTTGGATTATACGGATTACGTAATCCCAAGTCCAAAATCCAAGCTTCGAAATTTGCTTTACCGATTAATCAGTAATCCAGCAAAATATTTGGACTCGGTAAAATGTAAACCCTTAACTTCATGACTAGCACATGACTGCTGAACTAGCTCCTTTGTAATACAATTATAATCTGTTTACTAAATAGTCATTTTTCTCAACAATTTCAAGTAAAAAACTGAAATAAAACGAATGGGTAAAAACCCAATATATATTGAGATGCTTTATTATGCCTCATAATAGTTTCATGTAATTCTCTACTAATTTTAACCCTGCATTAATGCCAGAGTAAAAGCCAAAAATAAAATAAAATCCCTGTGCAGGGCTTACTCAATGTTAGAGTAAAAGCATGAAATAAAATGTATCTTAAATTAATCATGGTACATGTTATACCTTCATTAAATCACCACTTGAATTCTCGTTAACTTTTTATCTAACAGCATCGCAAGTCGTGCAATCTACAAAAAGTCTATTAGCATTAATGCTAACAATTCATTACCAAACTAAATTAACCAATAAATAATATTGCAGGAACAAAGTTTATATATACCTACCACTTTTACATCCCAGAATATCTATGAATTTAATATTAACATGTAAAACAAGAGAAATAATTTTCAGTGCAAAATGCTTGATCTCAATGTAAAGACAGTTTCACGTTTGGAGACGCCATTTGGTTTTTTACGCATATAGGATTGTACATCAATAATGATGTGTTTTATGCATTCACTATGTATACATGAATAAGCCACAGTCTGAAACTTGCTGATTCTTTCAGAATTATTCACATTATAGTTATTACATTTCCAATAGACTTTCGGTTTGAAAATGGAATATTCACTATTAGAGAGGGTCAGGAATCTCATCGTCAATTTCAAAAATTCGCAATTGTTGAAGTTTCATTTTGACAATATCTTCAAATTAGCTGGTCTTCTGGTGGTTATCTTGGTGGTGATACTGATTTGCGTGTTCATAAATAAACACAAGCATGATCAAAAGGCTCACAATGAAATGGGTAAGGGAATTGAAAACTGCGTATTTTTTAATATTAATAACTTTTGTTTGGGTACATACACTAAATACACCAACTGTTTTTGCTTTAAAGATATATCGCTTAAATGCTTGAGTGTCTCTCCTTTGACGGATTTAACTGGACCTTTCCTCCACTTCCAGTTGAACGTGATTGCGAGCAGAAGCCGAGGAATAACCGTCTGTGTCGCAAGGGTTGTTTTATTAGTCCAGTATACTCATATTTAACGAAATTTATAAATAAGTTATATTTTTCCTCGCAGGTGAAATTTGCCATTTCGCGAAGATGACGTCATCAACCAAAATCAGAGTGCAGCGTTCCTGCTACAAGGAGAAGCTTTTGCTGGATAAACGAGAGTTAGGTTGCGTAACTGAAAAAAACAATGACACCACGAAAATCTGGTGCTACTGTGACAATGATCTGTGCCTAACTTAAATTATTACATTAAGATTTCCTAGTTAAACGGACTGTTGTATTCTCTTTTTAGGAATAAACAATGTTTAACATATCATTAATGCTAATAGACTTTTTGTAGATTGCACGACTTGCGATGCTGTTAGATAAAAAGTTAACGAGAATTCAAGCGGTGATTTCATGAAGGTATAATATGTACCATGATTAATTTAAGATTAATTTTATTTCCTGCTTTTACTCTAGCATAGGAGTTCCCTGTATTGGGAATTATTTTATTTTAGACCTTTACTCTGGCATTGGTTAAGGGCTGACCATGAGAAAAGATAACAAAACTCAAAAGTATTATAACGCATATTGAAGGCAGCTCAGAACAATAGGCGGTTTTTACCCTTCCGTTTTTCTTATTCCATTTCATATTAGTCTCCTTCCTTCATTCATTTTGTTGCGTATTGCATCGCATCGCTCTTCTGATCATATATTGCGTTTTGATATAGGATGCGGATATGGAATGGATGTATTTGCGAGGAAAGCCAGGTTATGCACTGGCTATATTTCGTGAACTGTAGGATGCTATTGATGCATTAAAAACTGAAGAAACTACATGATAGTTTGTAATTTTTGTATATAATTTTAATGTACGCCCACTTGGGCTCAAAAGAATATTATCGAAAGTACATGCCAAGTAAAAGGGAATAAAAACGTGGCTCTTGATGAGAGTCCACAAACTCTACTCTTGACAACTACAGCATGAATGAATATGATTATGACAAAAAATGTGTGCTGCTGCTGGAGCTCTGGAGAACGTGGAAGGAGTGTGGAGTTCGGCATGCCTTCAGCAAGCTGCAACTTGAAACTCCTTTCATGCTGCTAGAAGGTTGCCTTCTCTGGTACTTCCAGGTTTCTCCAGAGGTCTCCAAGAAGGTGAATCCGTCACCAACATAGCCCCGCCCATGGAACCGTTGAGGTTACATCGTAAGAGTGAGGGCAGGAACCATCGATGTGGACAGGAAACGATGAAGGTGGCATCGGGCGGTTACTGTTGTGGAAGGCTGAACCTGACCACCTCCTCCGCCAAAGCTAAGAGGTTTCACCTTTTGCGTAACCCTTCGCCACCTTGGATGATGATTGAACGAGTAGTCCAAGTCTCGGCATCTTGATCCCAGTGGTAGACAGAAGATGGGGGCTAGTTGGATTAGGATCTGCAGCAAAAAATGAATATTGAACAACAAAATTAATAATGTTAACTAAAAAATGAATAAATGAATGAATGTTTGATAAATAAATTGACACTGTGGTCGACTCATTGCTCCTCTACTGGAAGCAGAGGAGAAATCTTCACAATTGGCCGGTCTAGGGTCCCAGCTTGAGTCTTGAGGGTCACAGATCGCACCAAACCGTCTTGTCCGGGATAGGTGGAGACAATGCGACCTCGTTTCCACTGCAGTGGTCCACAATTCTCATCCTTGATGAGCACGAGGTCTCCAACTTTGACGTTTGGAAACTCCTTCCTCCACTTGCCACGCTCCTGCAGGAAGTTGAGATACTCCAAATGCCAGCGCTGCCACAAATGTTGGTGATTGCTGACAAGTCTCCCAACGAGACAAGCGGTTGATGTTGACCTTGGTGTGGTCTGGTTCTGGAAGAGCGGTGATGGGACGTCCAATCAAAAAATGGGATGGAGTAAGGACGTCAAAATCGTCTGGGTTGTTTGATAATTGACCCAGCGGACGGGAGTTGAGCACTCCTTCAGCCTGGCAAAGGATAGTGCCAAATTCCTCAAATGTGATGGTGGTTGTGCCAATAATGCGTCGAAGGTGGTACTTGACGGACTTGACCGCCGCCTCCCAGAGACCTCCTTGATGTGGTGCGGATGGGGGAAGGAAATGCCATGTGATTCCATCCCCTGCAAGTAAATTATACAAAGCATTGTTATGTTTGCGGATTTCACTAATGTTGGAGCTCCTTGTCCGCTCCAACAAATTTGTTCCGCAATCGGAGTAGATATGGGTTGGGGATCCGCGTCTTGCAGAAAATCGCTTGAGTGCAGCGATGAATGCTGCTGTTGACAAATCTGTCACTGCTTCCAGGTGGACTGCCTTGGTGGCAAAACATACAAATACAGAAAAGTATGCTTTGAATTGCTTTTGTCTCCTCCCAGCGCGTGCTTGAACTGTGAATGGTCCAGCGTAATCCACTCCACATTTCTGGAAGGGAAATCCTGGAGAAACTCTGTCTGCCGGAAGTGATCCCATCAGCTGTAGTGCAGTCGCTGCTTTGATTCTTCGGCAGATGATGCAGCTGCGGAGAATTTTTCGAATTGTGTTCCTTCCTCGTAGGATCCAGAATTCACGAGCAAGAGAACTTGTGACCAGTTTGAAGCCACCGTGATGTAGTTTGACATGCTGTTGCCAAATTATTAGCTGATTTAGCGGGTTGTTGTGTGGGAGGATAATCTGATGCTTGTTTTGCTCCCCCAGTGATGATTTTTGAAGACGTCCTCCAACTCGGAGGATTCCATGGGCGTCCACAAATGGGTTGAGAGGAAGGAGTCGGCTTGATGCCTTGATATTTTTCCCAATTTTGAGGGAATTATTTCCTGTTGGAACTCCTGTTGAGCAAGACGGATGAGATACTGGAAGGATTGTTCCAGCTCCTGTACGCTCAATTCGGATTTTTATTTTTGTGTCGACATTGGACAGGAACCTCAAATGTAAGCTGTAACTCGTTTAAGCTTATTTAAACATGAATATTTTGTAAAAGTGAGAACTCTGTGTAACCTCTGTTGTGAATGATTTTATTGGTCGCTCCTCCAGCTCCACTCCTTCCCAACTATTTTTTGATGTGAAAGTTGGAACTCCTGGTGAGTTCATCCAAGTGGGCCCTTGCCACCATAGTTTGCAATTGACGAGATCTTCAGCTGTGTAGCCTCTTGTTGCACAATCAGCTGGTTGATCTCTCCTGGAATGAAATGCCACGATTCTGAGGCAGGATTTCGTGGATTTCGGACACCCGTTCGCTACAAAAACTTTCCACGACGTGATGATGTGGATAACCAGCGAAGGGTGATTTCGCTATCGCTCCAAGCGTAAATTGGAGCGGTGAGCTTGATTGCGGTGGTGACTGATGAGATGAGTCTGGAAGGAGAAGAGCGGCGCACAATTCCATCCTGGGGATGCTCAGGAATTTGAGGGGGCCACTTTCGTCTTTGCTGTGAGTAATCTGGAGGTGATGTACCATCGGTTGGAAGCTCGGATGTATACGCATGATGCGTATGCTGATTCTGAAGCATCTGCGAACCCGTGGATCTCCAGTGCGATGTGCCCTGATGGCAAGACCAATCTTGGGATTGTGATGAGTTTGATGGCGGCGATATCCTCCTGGTACTGGATCCAGCGAGGTTGTAGGTTCTCGGGATTTCATCATCCCAACTTAAATGAATTTCTCCTCCAGGAGTGGAGATTGGCTTCCACAGCTCCTGGAAGAAAACTTTGATGCTGATAGTGACTGGTGACAGCCACCCCAATGGATCAAAAATTGCTCATCTCGAGAGCAAGGTACGTTTGTGATGCGGTCCAAAGGGGATGTTTCATAGCTGAAAACAACATGCTGTCAGTGGAGGAGTTCCATTGAACTCCAAGTGCTTTGGGAATGTCATCCTTCGGATTGATGTGACCATTGTGGTCAACAAATTAATATTTATATTTTGAGAACTTGGGATCATTGCTGTCCCACTTACGGAGCTCCAGACAGCCTTTGCTCATGGCTTGAGTGAGCTCCTCCTGGAGCACTATTGCTTCTCTGTTGATGCTGCTCCTCCCATGAGATCATCAACGTAAAAAGATCCTGTACTACTGATTTGCGATGGGAAAGTTGGAACCTTCATCAGTCCAGTTGATGGAGTGATCGCGTTGCTGAGTGCGCTGCTGATGCTGTACCGTATGTTACGGTCTTGAGGCGATACTCCTGGATGGGCTGCTCAGCTGACTCCCTCCACAAAATGCGTTGCCGATCTTGATCCTCCTTTGGAACAAGAAATTGCCGATACATCTTGGCGATGTCGGCTTTCAGTGCTACGTTGTGAAGCCTGAAACGCAGCAGAATGGAGAAAAGGTCCCCTTGTGTGGTTGGACCAACACATAAACAATTATTTAATGAAATGCCGGTGGAGGTGGCTGCTGAGCCATCAAATACAACACGTAACTTGGTGGTGCTGCTCTCCTCCTTGATGACGAAATGATGCGGTAGGTAGTTAGTGATTCCAACTTTCTCTCCACACTCTTCTGCTGGAACTGGCTCCATGTGTCCGAGCTCTTGGTACTCCCGGAGGAATTTGATGTACTCCTCCTTGTACGTTGGGTTCTTGTTGAACCGTCGCTCAAGTTGCATGAGCCGGCGTTGTGCCATGTCACGGGATGCTCCCAGCTCCTTCAACTTGGTGTTGTAGGGTAGTGGCACAATGTAGCGACCTTGGTGGTCACGGGAATGACGCTGAGTGAAATGATTTTCACAAAACTTCTCTTCATCTGTGAGATTGGGATGAGCTGGAACTTCCTCGATCTCCCAGAACTTCTTTAATGTTTCATTTACATCAGTGGTGGTGGTGTGGACGCGCACTGATGTAAATGACGATGATATTGATGATTGCTGGACATTCCCACTGGACCATGATGATCCACCCAAATTCACTGTTGCGAGCAATTGGGTCGGAGGTTCCTCGCATGATGCGACCGTCAAGGAAGATCTGCTCCGTGACGTCAGCTCCGAGAAGTATGTCCACCTCCCTTGGTTGGAGGAATTGAGGATCTGCAAAGCTAGTCCTTGAGGTGAGCCCAGGATTGAGCTCCACCAGTGAAAATGAGGGCAAGTTACCTGTAACTTTGTTAGAATTAGGGCATTTATTGTTATGCCAAAATACGTACCCCGAACGCAAGTTGCAGGATACAGATGATGATGATCTTCCTGCTGATGAGGAAGAAATTCCTGTGATCTTGATGTCACACTTTTTCCGCTTCAGTCCAAGTTTCGCTGCACACTTGTCGGTGACGAAACTTGCTTCGGATCCTGGATCCAGAAAAAACGCGACACGGTTGGAAGAATCCACTGCTGTCTTCCACTTCCACCTCAGCTGTTGCAGTAGGATGCCATTCACTTTGCTGAAATGGCTTGCAACATTGAGTGAAACTGGAGATGATGTTGTTGCTCTGATGAGCTGCGGGCTGCACTGCTTGTTGCAGCTGATGATGATGATGAACTTGATTTTCCGTTGTTGGCAGGTGGGTTGCCACCTCCTCCTCCAGATGAGTTGTCGACGTGGAGAAGACTGTTGTGCTTCTTGCCACACGACTGCAGGAGTACTTGGACTCGCACTGGCTGATTCCATGTTTGGAGCTCAGGCATTGTAGCAAAGGTGCTTTGCTTTTGCCACAGCGTTTCTTTCCCGTGGTGGGAGAGCCTTAAATGCGGGACAGCTGTAAAGTGGGTGCTCTTGATTGCAGCACGGCACTTTACAGCTGAAGATGAATGATGAGCTGCCTTGGTGGCAGTGTTTGGAGCTGGAGTTGCTTTGGAGGAACCTTGGGTGAACTGATATGCAGTCCCCTGATGTGGTTCTCCAAGAACTCCACAACCTCCTGAAAAGTAGGCATATCTGAGCCTGTGAGGGACTTGGCCCACTCGCGCTTCGTGTTGCTGTCGAGCTTGTCTACAATGATGTAGACAAGCATGTCATCCCATTTGCTAACTGGTTTCTTGAGCACTTTGAGGCTCGAGTACACTGCAGTGATGTATCGACCAGTTTGCGTAGTGCGGTGACATTTTCCACGTTGAGCTTGGGTTGGAGAAGAAGTTTTGAGGATGGAGAAAACGAGCTCACGATTGTTCTCGTATCTGTCCGTAAGCAATTCCATGCCTCAACGAAGTTGGCGTCGGTGATTGGAAAGGATTTGATAAGCCTCTCCGCCTCCCCCTTTACAGCAGCGTTGAGATACTCCAGTCGCTCACATCCTGAGAGTGAAGTGTTGTTCACAATAGATGATGAGAACCGTCTCTGAAGGACATCCAATCTTCGTACTTGCCGTCGAAAGTTGGAAGGTCAAGCTTTGGTAGCTTGACCTTTGGTGTGCTGGTAGTGGGTGTTGTAGCTTTTGTAGTAGGCGTTATCGTTTTCCAAACTGTCCAGACGTAGTAGAGCTTTCTTCATGAAATCTCTGAGCTGATTACACAATTCTCCAGCTTCCTTGATTTCTTTGTCGTCTTCTGCTTCTTCTCCTAGCCTTTTCACGAATTCTCGGATGTCATCTGAGTATGACGCGAGAATCTTTCTCGCAAATGATGTGGGTCATTGTGACCTTGCTGGCGTCATGTGGATAGCCGTGAATGTCAGCTTGGATTTTGCTAACTGATACTGGAAGACTTTAGCAGCCTTCATCACGTTCTCGAACTCAGACATGATGATGATGACACAAAAAACTGAACTGAGAACTTGAAAACTCACTTATCGCTTGCTTGCTATAAATCAGTGTTGAATGTCACTGATTTCACTTAAACTGTCACTGAATAACAATTTGTGTTCGAAGGACCAAATATTTGCGAGGAAAGCCAGGTTATGCACTGGCTAATTGGGCGAACTGTAGGATGCAATTGATGCATTAAAAACGAAGAAACTACATGATAGTTTGTATTTTTATATATTTTAATTTACGCCCACTTGGGCTCAACTGAATATTATTGAATGTACATGCCAAGAAAAGGGAAAAGGAAAACGTGGCTCTTGATGAGAGTCCACAAACTCTACTCTTGACAACTACGCATGAATGAATATGATTATGACAAAAAATGTGTGCTGCTGCTGGAGCTCTGGAGAACGTGGAAGGAGTGTGGAGTTCGGCATGCCTTCAGCAAGCTGCAACTTGAAACTCCTTTCATGCTGCTAGAAGGTTGCCTTCTCTGGTACTCCAGGTTTCTCCAGAGGTCTCCAAGAAGGTGAATCCGTCACAACAGGA
>LJIJ01005661.1:0-11278 GCA_001718145.1 Orchesella cincta
TGGTGGTTAACCTTGCTTTCATACTCAATTCAATGGTTCTGCCGATGGTGAACTTGGAGCTTGAGTGTCTACCGCAATTAGGTTCTGTTGAAGGGGATGTTTAAATTGTAGTCACACTCTAAATTTTCTTCACGTCCACTATTCATTTCCACTCTTCTTGAGACTGAGCCGTCCATGTTGTTTTGAACTCAGGAATGATCCTCCCTTGTCGACATTCGCGACAAGCCACCCAACATGTTATGTATGTCCCATTTTGCTGAAAAGCTGGGGTCATTATCATTTGATATTGAGGTGCAGAACCTGGTGGATTTTCTACTTCGACCAGAGCAGTTGGTGCTAATTGCTAGGGTTTCATTTTGGGCCAAAACTGTTATGGAAATCCAAGCGCTGATTGTCTTCCTGATCCGGAATCTCTGGGGATAAGTCTCCAATGATCTCATGCGATTCAATGGATGCTCCTGCAAGGTTGTAGGGCATCGCTTCGACTGGTGGAAGTTGTTCACTAGGCCAAACAAATGGAGTACATGCTAGGTTTCCTGAAACATTTGCGAGTGTCACTGTATCAGGGATTTGATCAGGGACAAGTTTGTTTACCAGGTGGACTCTAAAGGCACCGCGTATTGGTTGGTGCTCCATTGGCCCAAAGTATGAGAAACCTATTTCATACAGAATTTTAATATACTTGCATTTTCTATATTGTTTTCCATAAAAAATTGTACAGGCCTTACAAGTAGGTAAGCTCACTTCTAGCGATTTTCTTATTTTTTTGATAAGCACGATGAAGCAAACCCACAATCTCGTGTTGTTCGACGTCAAAACCATGCAAGTGTTGGCTGTGGAGTAATTCCATCCATGTGATTTGATCTGGGAAGCAAATACATTCGCTAGCAAGTTGCTGATTGATTTGTTCCGAAAAACGCAGATCTGGACTTTGGGCCATTGCTTATATTGCAAGCTAAATCTAGCAAAAATAATTAATTAGAGATTTGATACTTTCAAAATGACTAGCCTGAATTATAACGTATGTACCCATTAATCACGAACGCCGTTGGCAGTGGAACGCTGTTTTGAGAAAAAGTAGAATATGAAATGCAATGTAAACTGTTGAATATTGCATTGGAACTGCGTCAAATCAGGCCTGGCGTACGTGTCATTTTACCATTGGGTAATTAATTTTTAGATACTATGGTGCAATAAAAAAATGGGGGACCAAATGCTTTTGCAAAATCATTACTGTGGTTTCATGCATTTCATGCATATAAAATTTATTTTTATGAGCAGAGTGTAAGTTAGGCCATGTAAACAGAACCAAAATAAAACACTGAAATATATCAGAGTCAGCTACACCGAACGGCTCCAAACCATACCATATCAACGTTTTTCACCGAACCAATCCAGAAAACAAAATGAGTCTTAGTATTATTGACTATGCCAGTCCGAACCAAGTAAAAATACTATTACAAAATATTGAACATCTGGGGCATCCCATCTCAACGTGAATATTGGCTCGTGTGCATTTTTTGCACTGTGTGTAGTTCGGTAGATTCAGCAGTGCTAAATCTACTTCATCTTTTTTTATGATTTCAAAAATCTCCAAAATATTGGAGATTTTTCAAAAAAACAGAGAACGAATTCTAGTTTTTTTGCATGCAGCAGCTTCTATTTTTACACATCAATAACTCCAGTGCCTTTAGTTTACCACTAAACTGCTCAGTTCCGCGACAATTTGCCTAGTTTCCAGAACCTTTCCTATTCCCTCTTTTACAATACACTTAGGTAATTCCTCACATCACTCTTTTTTACTTTTTCTAAATCAAACGCAATTCCTCTGTATTCTTACCTACAAACAATCATTTATGAACCTACTAATGGTAAGTCTAATTTCTAGAACATGATCGAGTTTTGCGTTTTCTGTATCTATTTGAACCTCATTGCCTTATTTGACTGTTTTCATTATCTCTTTTTATAGTTTTTATGACGCGCCAGACCACTCAGACCATTCATTTCAACTCTTCAGTTAAAAAATCATAGTATTTGTTAAAAAAAGTCCCTCACTTTAATGATTTGGGTTTCTTGCACCGCTCATGAATCCCTTCCTGATTTTAAAATAGTAAGATAATCCGTCTTTATTACTCTTTGACCGCTCGCTCTGAGTAAAAGGTTACATCAATGATCTGAACTGAGGAAAGCTATGTTGTTTCTCAAGACAGCTAAATCGAAACACCTTACTTCATTTCATAGCATCGAACCGAATCAAACAGAACCAATCAAATTAAACTGTGCTGAAAGCCAACCTAAATATTATGCTAAGTGTGTTAGGTGAAAGCAAACTACTTTTTAGGTCGAACAAGAAACTTACATCTCTGTTTCTGAAAAGCAAATAAACCAATCTTTCTTGCCGTCACAATGTGCAACCTATATATAATGTCGTAAATTCGACGGCGAGGCAACAAGACGATGACGGCACTGAAAGACAGATACAATGGATCACTAATTTCTTAATTGCCCTGCATGAGATTTTATTACTGCTGGATGATGCAAATGAGAATAAAATTGCTTCAGTTGCGCAATTGCATGACGTCTTTGAGTTTCATTAAATACTTTGGTTTGGAGTTTATGCAGATAAAGACAGTAGCTCGGGTTTAAACTTTTGGGTAAATATTCAGGACAAAATAAAATTCAGTACGGTAGGGGTAATTATCAGTTCCAAACTAAATTGTCACGAAATCCAACACCCACCAGCCACAGCTCAGCATCAAGATGTGGACATACATTGTGCTTATCGGTGAGTATTATTTTATCATAGCATTTGTTATTAAATTGAATAACTTTTAGACTAAATCTGGTTATTTTAAATTTGTAGCAATCTGTAGCATGGCGAATCCTTCCAAGGCCAACTCCACAGCTAGTGATGGAACGGTAACATCGCGTTATCCGTTTCTCACAAGTCATGGATCTTATCTTCTACTAAAATTTGTGCTGGCTTACGTCATTGGATTTGTTTGCGGTGGTGTCACCCTCTGGCTTGGATGGAAGATATACAGTTGCATGAAAACCCGTGGGTCAGACGGAATATCACGTTTTTCGATGGGGGGTAATTTTATTCTTTCACCATGACATTTAAATATAATGCCATGGGTCTTAAACCTTACAAGTGTTCTCCTGGCATATTAACATGGACAGGATAGGGCATTCCCAAGGTGTTCTCCCAATTTACCCATGTTAATCCTTAACATGGGCAGGATGCGAGCTTCTGGTGTTCTCGTGGCAGTGCCACTCTGCCACGTAAGGTTTAAGACCCATGTATAATGCTTTTCATTAAAATGGTTTATATGCTTTATTTGCAGGAAATTCTCGTGATGAGCCTGCCATAGTTTTTGAGGATTGGCCCAACCGATTAGCGAATTTAGGTGAAAACGGAAACCCACGTTTCTAGGCTGGATGCAAACTGGAACTTACAAAACTGTATAACCTTCATTTCAAAATTTTATAATACAATGTTTTAGTGGCCCTGAAATTAAAGTCTGGAAGTCGGGATTTGCTAGAGCTCTGTTTACTCCTAATTTAGTGCTAGTAAGCATTTCCCACATTACAAGTCTTTGTGCAATACCTTCAGGATCCACAGATCGTAACCACCTCACTACATTATGAAAATTGAGGAATTATTTCGTCAATTATTTTCAGGACCCCTCAGAACGGGAAGCAAACCCATTAATCACTGATGGAATATTGCCAAGCGGAAACGCCCCTATTTACTCAATTTTTGAGGTCTTATGATCAATCGTAAGGTCTAATTTTGCCACCCGTAAATGTACTGCTTCCCACCCATTCTGACCTGAACGGTGGTTTTCCAAATTTACCAACTACTTTTTCTAAATATACAAATTGCCCCGTTTCGCGTCGCATGTTATAATATTGAATCCAATGTGTCTCTTCCCGAATAACGGCAATCCATTTCAAGTAGTAATCATTACTGAGTCTGAGATGGAATTATTGGCTAGAATCAGTTACTTTACCTGAAGTCTGAGTAGGATAATTTTACTAGGTTTGAGGTGGATTCAGTCTTTGGATTAACTAGTAGCCTTGAGGTGTTAGTTGCGTGGTATTCAAAATTGTCTCTGAGGTGTAAAAATATAAAAAAAGAATATGTAGAATATTTGCAATAATGTCCAAGATAGAAAATGCTGATGTGTCTCAGGTGGTGCCCATTATTTTGTTAAGGATGAATGAATGAGTACCACCTCCGGCGAAGAGATTTACCACTTCAGTTACAGTGATGTTACCATGCTAGACGATTGATATTTTTCACCGTGAACCCCGTAATGAATAGTTTGTCAAAATAGTTATGGTGGGCACCTCAAATGCCGTTATCGTTAACTTATCAAGCCCTGCAATGATTATTTAACCCCACTAGTTTTAACGACCCAGTTCTGGTAAAAGTAACAACCTAGTGAGTTTTGACGTACTCGTCATTATAACATTCACCTCACATGCTATTATGATATTATCTCCACAGTGCAGTAGAATTAACATGGCAAAAAGAAATATGATCACTGAAAAAGACGTTTTGTCCATTTTTTTCTGGCAAAATGCAAAGTAGGAAAACGTGTCACTTTTTTGTACATACTTTATACATTTTATTTTAAAATTTCACTTATTTTCTTATATGGCCACTAGTAAAAAATCTAAAATATTCTAAATATAGTTTTTTCTTCTCTTTACTTTAGACTCACTCTGTCATAAAGCCACTAAATTTTATAACGCTTTAATCTACTGAACCATCGTTGCTCTTTTTCCTTATCTGGTCTACCACGTTTTGGTTTTTGGCTTATCAGCACATCCCTTGCTTCAGGTATCAAATGAAAGTTTTTGTTTCTTACAGCCATCCCTATTACATGCTTACAAATGTATTCTTTTTGAAACCGTCGACAGGGGCATGTTGCGGTTTCCCAGCTATCACAATTCATTTCTACTTTCGGAAACGGCACATACTTTTTCTATAACCTTCAAACGACTTCCAACTGGTATTTGTATACAGTCGAATGTACTACTTTTCTATGTCCACTTCGTTTAGTTTGGCACTTCCGGTTGATAGTAGGAAGTAGAACGGCGTTTGCTTATCGGATGAAGTTCTGTATTTATTTTAGCTATATCATTCCATTTGTATGCCGCAGTCTTTAGTTTAAGTTCGCTCTCTGGTTTCCTGCTGAATTCCTTGAAGTTAATGGAGCAAGGGTCGTGCTCCTCAGACCATCTTTCGAAAACGTTACACAATGTTTGTAAGAGAAACCCAAAACTAACACGCCCATGAAAAGTTCCTTCCAATTTTATCACATTGCATAATTATGTTATATGAGTAGTCCTTTTGCTCCTCCTGCTGTTTATGTGAGGACGACTGAATAGATTTTTATTGACATGTATAATAACATAATACCGTTCTGAACACTATTGATACCTACAACTCATAAGACGAGACTCCTAAAAAGTGACACATTTTTGCCTGAAAGAGTGGACAAAATGTCTTTTTCGGGACCAATTAAATGCATTGACATTGGTTCCCTTTTGACTAAACTAAACGCCATTACTGGCCCAAGTCTATCCGATCAAGCCTATCAAGTCTATAAATGATTTCCGTCACTTAATTGCAGCAACGAGTTTTGCAGAATAGGATGCCCCAAATTTGGTGTCTAAAACTGGAAGAAGTCTCAGAAACCAAACTTTAATATGAACTGATGCAAAATGTCAAGAATCAGTATCATTGTTCCGCATATTTTTGACAGTGGATTTTTGGATTGAATCTAGAAACTTATTGTTAGAATAGGACTACCACAAATGTCCGAACTTGTCCCAACCAATAGGCCCAAAAATCATGCATAGCTCAATGCGATCTTTACCATTTGCAGAAATTTAGGCAGCAAAATTATTTTCAGACAACTGACTTCCATAAACCTGCTGGAACTACTCATTGGGCTGCAAATGGCCAGGACGGATGGTGCTTACTAAACTAATACCGGAATTATATACTATTGCTTCCAGTTTTTTATACCTTGTACAATATTTCTCCGTAATCAAGATATTTGAAACATATTTTTTGTTTTTATCAAGGTACCTGGGGCACATACATTCATTGTCGTCTACAGTTGTGATGCATTTTGATTCGGAGAAAATTTACTGTTCATGTTTCTGAATTCGTTTTCCAAATCTTATTATTTAAGTTTCCTTGAAGTAAGTTTTCATACATAAATTTGGAAATTTAAAAAATAGAAAGTTGACTTGCCTAAAAAGATGTCGCGTGTGGCGAAAGTTGACCTTAATTGATTTTTTTGACAGAAGTAGAAAGTTGACCTGAATTGATTTTTTTGACAGAAGCAGAAATTTGACCTGAATTGATTTTTTTGAAAGAGGTAGAAAGTTGACCTAATTTCTTCTCGTTTGATCAAAGACAGTCGTGGTCAGAAGGCTGTTTTTGGCCTCCAGGGTTTAAACTGTCAGCAGACTGTTTTGCTCTTATGGCCAGTTTGTGTCCTGCAAAATGTTGTGAGGTATCCGTTTCGGTTTGGTCAATCTTTAAGTCAAACATCAATAACTCATCCTCCTTTAATATCCCATATCAGTGGCATTTGTAGTTAGCGCGGATATCAATGGGGCATTGTGGAAACTTTGCGTCCATGTATGCTCGATGACTTAACTTAACTATGATTACTTAATTAAGATTTAGTGTACGGATTTATATGAAAAATAATAGAAATCGTCCACATGACCATGCTTGAAGTTAATCCGGGCTTTCGTTTTTTGAGTTATCGCACATGCAGTCACCCACCTACGTGACATGAAATATGCCCATTCTTATATCTAGACCTGATCAGAAAGTGTGGTTAAAACCCTTAAAATATGTATATCGATATGTGGTAAAAAACTTCAAAATATGTGGTCAAAAATGTGGTTAAAAATGTTAAAAAATTGATTTATTACATACTACAGGCTACCAATTCATTCATAGCACGGTAATTTACATTTAAATGATAAAAACTTTCATTTTAAACCTTTTACAACAATTCTAAAATAGCACTTTCATCCATTCCCAACTCGTAATGACAAACGACAACTTTCTCCAAATTCTCCATGAGAAAGCTATGCCTTCGATCCGTAAGAATTGCTTTCTGCATGCTGAAGCTGCGCTCGACTTCAACAGACGTTGTTGGGCAAAACTTCATTGCTGCTAGGACATCTGGACTAAGATTTACGCTAATAGATTCCGCTGCTTTTCCAGTCAGAACATTAGAAATTTCACAAAGCTTGTGGAAGTCTGGATTTTTCTGCAAAACACTATCGAGTTTAGCCATGACAGTTTTGTGAACATCTGAATTTTTTACATCAATTCTTTTCTTTACGGAATCAATTGCAGCTAAACTGTCCATCAAAGTCAGCTTCCGATCCTCCAACGAAGTTATAGTTTGTGCAATGAAAGTAAAGTTTGCGGAAAGGCACGCAAGTTCCTGTTGAAGGCTTTTCATTCCAAGTAAATTTTGAGCGTTTTTAATACAAGCTGCGTCCGTTTTGTCAAGTTCTTTAACTACGTGTTTAATTCTGTCCAAATTTTCTGCATAAAAATCCGCTGCGATGAGCCATGTTCCCCATCTTGTCTGCACGGGTTCTGGTGGTAATTTAAGGTCCGGATTTTCAGTTTTGTACTTCAAGACTCGCGATGGGGCTTTTTTGAAAACAGCTTTTACTGAGGACATCATACGATTTGCCAATGGGAAGAGACTCTTGATTGTTTCGGCCACCCGGTTCAGACCATGTGCAAGACAGGTTATATGAAGCAAATCTGGATAAGTGCCTTTCAGGTTCTTTCCGGCAAGTAGCATGTATGCCGCTGCGTCGGATAACAGTACAACAAACTTCTTTGCAATGTCTCGTTACGTTGTCCAGGCCATAGGAATACAAGTGCGTCCAGAATAAGCTGGCTTATGGTCGAGTTGTTTGGTAACTTTGAGTTCCCTGGACATTAATAAATGAGGTTTCGAGGGACCATCTTTACATAACACGCCGACAAGGACGTTAGCCACATATCGTGTTGTAGCATCTGTGGTCTCATCGACACACATCCAAATAGGACGATTTCCGATTTTCTTCGAATCCCTTCAATAATCTCCGTGTAAATTTCAGGAATGTTTCTTCTTAAAGTAGAGCATGAGGGTACAGCTTTTTTGGTGTATTTTTCAAGAAATTGCCTTATGGTCGGGTTGTTGATTTTGTTCATTGGGATGTCCGCAGAGAGAAAGGCCTTGCACATATCGGCTGCAAATTCGTTCTTTACAGGTTGAGTCATTAGTTGTTGAGTTTTCTTTTCTGTCTTGGTTCTCCGAACTGCGTGAATATGGAGCTCCGTGGATGCGTGCTGCACAAGCTGTGATGGGATTTTGAATTCATAGCCTTTGCTGCAGGCCTTTGAAAAGACAACATGCAAAGAAAGCATGTATTAGTTATTGTAATTTTAGTTTTATGTATGAAAAACTGAATTGATTTGATTACTGCGCTTCATTTGATACTTACCGTACAAATTACTTTTTTGTTCTCCACAACAAAATGCTTTCTTTCATCCTCGGCTAATTGTTTAAGCCAATTACGCACTTTCGTTCCGTAATCTCTCGCAATTCTAGGCATTGTTAACTACCACTGATAGAAACTAAAACTGAATTAATTGCTCAAAATAAATCTTTCGGTCAAAACAAAACTTACTTTTCTTCGAGAAACTGGGAAATTTTCAGCCGAAAACAATGGAGTTTTATGGACATCGATGTATATATGTGCTTTCCTCTCTTGATTCTCTTTTGTTTGCTCTCAAAACAGTATGCTTACAAGCATGTTTCGTAAATATCAGGAGATTTCGATATATTTATTGCATTCACGGCATCAAATTTAGGTTATGTTACGGTTTTATGCAAAATGTGAAACATTTACGCTTTCGGTTCCTAAAATGGCCATAATATGTATATACATATGTGATATGTGCTAAAACCCCGAAATATGTGAAATATGTGATAATAAGTTGGTTTTAAATGACCCCTGAGGTCACCAAACATTCATATGCAAAAGCATTTTGATGCCGAATAACGTATGAGAAATATGTAGTTATATGGGATGAACAGGTCTACTTATATCTAATACAAAAATTCCGTTTAATTTAAAAGAAACTAATGAATGATACTACGCACTTCGTAATTATTTATTTCAAAATCTGGTTGTAGGCCTGATCCACCTTGTCAGTAAATGCGTAATGCTAACTTTATGAAATAGCATATCCAATAGTGTACGCAGATTCAAAAACCTGGCGCTAGAAGGTTTTGAAGTCCAGTTTAACCATGGCAGGATAGAAATATTCCATTGGGGCTGAGAAACAGCCGTCTGACGGCAAAAATAATTCTTCGGAGCTTTAAAATTGTTGTAAGGCATGGTAGCAGTCGGAAGGCCAAAAACAACCTTCTGGCTCCAACTGAAAGTAGTAGTTAAATTTTTATTTTATTTTTATTTATTTGATATTTATTTTTAGAATTAGAAAGGGGACACAAAAATAAAAAAATAGACAGCACGTCATATCAAGATTTCTCTTTCTCTTAAATTTTCGTTTGATATCGAACTCCAATAATAATCAGTGCCCAACTATACTTGGACCAGAAACCAGCAATTTTTGGGAAACCTTCTATCGAAGATGAAACTTACCGCCGTTGGGATGCGCAACATAGTTGTGCTTATTGGTGAGTAGTCTTATCATTTACTGTGGGGTTTAAATGATTTCATAACTTATATCCTGTTTTGTTTATTTTCAGCTCTATGCAACCTGGCTCCGGAAACACAGGCCGGTGCAATCGGTAACGCTATTTGTAATAGCACCCTTCTGCAGCATCCTGTGCTTGCTGCCAGCCATACCAACGTGGTGATTACCACAATTGCAGTTTGTTTTGGACTGGGATTTGCTTTCGGCGCTGCAGCTGTTTGGCTTCTTCCAAAAGCTTACCGAAAATGGTGTGTTCGCCCAGCAAATGGTCTTCCTAGTGTTTCCGCAGATGGTAATGGCGTTTTACTAATTAATTTTTATCAAGGAATCGGGAAGCACTTTTTAATTAAAATATTTTATCTTCCTTGCAGTTACAAGACGAGGGGCGGAGCCAGCTGTAACTTTTGAGGATTGGCCAAACCCGTTTTCAAGCTCTGTGGAGACCGTAAACCCCCTTTTCTAGAAAATCTTGGATTCTGGGCAAACTCTAATTGTCGTTTTATCCCACATTTGCAGCAAACTGTAGAATTTTAGACACAAATTATTATAATCTCAGATACGCATGCAACATCTATATGTATCTGCCTTTGATTCACTATAATATTTAATTTTAAAATGTCATAAAGTTTTATTTTCATGATAATAAATTGAGATTTGGTGATCTGGTGGTTATCAGTTGTATCATGAATCAATTTCCTTATTTTTCCCTTGTTTTATTGCCAATTCTATTACGATTCTACAACTGCTAAACAATGAATAATGTCTTTTGCACTTTTGTATCCGAAAGAATAACTGCATGACAGTCTATGACCAAAATATGCACTTATACGTGTGCTACATTGAAAATTGTGTAAATGACATTTTTTTTTAAATCTTAAAGAGTAGAGAATAAGCTTCTAGCCAAGTTTTCATCCAAATAGAGCCCATCCTCTCTCTTCCTAGCTCAAGTATCTGTTCTTCGGCTGTGGCAAGCAGCATTAATTAAAAAACAGGATAATGGAATTTAATTAGAGTCCATCAGTTTCCTTTTATACAAATACATAAATATATTTCTATCGTCAACTACACTAGCATTAAATGAGCAACATTATTATTAGATTCTTAAAATTACTAGGGTCGCCACGGACGAGAAGATCTCCATCGGTTCGGTAAGGGTTTCTATAATGTTTTAAAATACATTCACCAGTGTCTCGATCTCTCCATGAGTTGCCTCCTGGACACCTCTCAGGAACACATCTTTTGCCTCGAACATGGTAAAACATACCATCCGCACATTCCGGCTCTTCAGCATCCCAGTCATCATAGACATACTCGTCTTGATCTGCATCATCTTGACCCTCGCTCTTTTCCTCCTCTTCAACAACATGAGCTGTGTCGACCCCTGTTCTTTTTGCCCCACTCAAGAAGACTGATTGCGAGTCCATAGAATCCATTTCAGGCCAAGCTCCTTTGAGTTAAGTATGGATTCTTTGGCAATTTCTTCAATAATTCTGTTTCCAG
>LJIJ01005662.1:0-11277 GCA_001718145.1 Orchesella cincta
TACTGAGATAATTGTTAAACTAATATTTGAGAAATTGAGTGATTTAAATAGAGGAATTCGTGTGTTTTTTGCTGAATAAATTAGACTGAAGTCTTCGTAGTTAAACCTAAAATCCTAATTGTGTTGTGCATCATCTCGTTATTTCAAGCACCTTTACATCTGAGCAACGGAAAGCATTTGGACGGTTAGTTTAAGTGCATTCCCAACATGCTCAATAAAACATATTAAAACCCACTACTAAACATTCAAACCACCTCTACCCATTAAAACCTTCCAATGCTTATTAATACCAACTACTCCTTTTAAACCCCACTAGTGATTATTTTACCCACTTATGCTCATTAAACCCCACTAATGTTCATTAACACTCGCTAATGCCCATTAAACCCCACTAATGCCTATTAAAACATTTTAATTCTCATTAAAACTCACTAATGCTCATTAAAACCCAATTTGGCACATTAAACCCACCGATGCCCATAAACACCATTTTTACCCACTTAAACACATGAAAACCCATTTTACCCATTAAAACCCATTTTTACCCATTAATAAGCATTTTTACCCATTAAACCCCACTTCTACTCATTAAAACCCACTTCTGCCCATTTATCGCCACTTCTGGCCATTAAACCCACCCCTTCTACCTCAATTTGTTTCTATGTACTACCTTTAACCCGCCATTGGTTTCGTCATACATCATATGCATGGAGTCAGGGACTGTTTTCTACGCATTGTGAAAACCGTTTACTAAACGGTTTACTAAACCGTTTTTCGTTTAAACGGAAAATATAAACCGTTTAGTAAACGATAAACGAAAAAAATAAACGATAAACGGTTTCGTTTACGTTTATTTCCGTTTAAACGATAAACGGTAAACGAATGGCAGTAAACGGCAGCCCTATATGTGCATTCATCATAATCTCAGGAGCAAACTTGCAGAATGGAAATCATGTTGAAGTTGCTGACTCAAAAATATTTTCAAAACTTGGAGCGGAAGATGTATTCCATGAAAGTATCAGCGAATTGGAAGAATTTCACCTGCCGGTACGGCAAAGGATTTTGAAGGAGTTTGAGACAGAAAGTTCTCTCAACGCATATAGCCCACTCTATAAAGACCTCAAAGCAGAGTTGGAAAGTGAACTCGATCGAGTTTACATTGGACTGGAAAGCGAATCTCAAGATTGGAATGTGACGATATCAAAAGCTTATCAGCAAGTGCGAAAAGTTTACTCAGAGGAACGTAGAAGGGGTGTTTTGGAATACAAGGGGAATGACCTAATTTCTCCTGAAATCAGCATTGAGTTCCATGAGAAAATGGCGCATATTGCCATTTCCAAATGTGTTCGCCAAAAACTTGTGCCCACATCCACTGGAGTTGTACTTGAATTGAAATTGCTTCTTGATCAAGCATATCACAAGAAAATTGCTGAGAATGCCGTCATTGGAATCGATTTTGGGCACAATGAAGCTCGGGCTGCTGTCTATTTTATCAAGGAAAAATTCAGATAATTCCCCATCTAGATCGGAGTGGAAAAATCTTCAATTCTACCGCGTGTTACGTTCGTGTGAGCACATATGACGGGTATGTGGGGCAATGTGCGCGAATCATTTTGCAGACATCCCTTCAGCTTTCACCTATAATTTATGACATGCAACAAATAATAAATATGTGGAGCAACTGTGACACCGAAAATAAAAATCGAACATTCGTGTGTCAGGATGGTGGAACTGATGGTCCTGTAGATTCAGGTATTGGATTTCGATATCCTCGCAAGTTCAAAGTTTCCAAGTTATTTAGTAAAATTCACGAAAATGCTGCAGCTTTTCTTCGTCATCCTGTTGAAAAATGTGTTATCACATTTCTCATACTCAACCTTCTTCTGGTCTTTTCGATACTAAAAGAAAAAGTGTATTAACCAATTCAGCTGAAATGGCTGGTTTTACGCAGGTTACGCTTATGGAAGCGCACACCGCTGCTGCTTTAACGGCACAACATTTAAATAGTGTTTGGAATGTCCCAAAATCGGTTTTGTACCTTGAGTTCTCAGACACACTGTGGAAATATTTTAGTGTGGAAGGATCTCGAGCCAGCTTTAATTATCTAGGTTGGAGTTACCTCAAAGGAGAATTTCGTCTAAGAACTACCCTGATGAAATACTCAATTCAAAAATTTAGTGAAGCTGAAAACATAACCCAAAACGTAATATTTTCTGAAACCAGCGAGGGTAAAATTAGATTCCTTAGATTATTTGAAATTTGTAGACAGGCTGTAAAGTCCCTCTCAATTGTCGAAAACGTAATAATTCTTGTACCTAAGTTTTTCAATGAAATAAACCTTGCGGTCAACGTATCACGAAATGAGTTTGAGACATTTAATGCCGTTTATTTTAATCAAATTCCCCAATTTATAACCGACGCATTGCGTAATATTGGTTGTAAAACAAAAGACAATGTTGAGTTTATCATTGTTGGGAGGATAGCGTGGTTCCAAAGGTAAAACAAGTTTTGGACAACTACTTTTCCGGGGAGAAAATTGAAATTTCCGGTGTACGACCGGAAGAAATTGTTGCTTATGGAGCAGCAGTGAAAAGTGCAATGATTGCAGCAAATGCTATAACAGCTAATAATATGTTCATCTATGCAATCAGTCAACGTAAGTTTACATCGGTTGATTGATTTTTGATTATTACATTTTCACTCTTTGTTTGAAAGTTAAAATTACGCATATTAGTAAAAAATTATGATTCAAGCACAAAAATTCAATAAAATTTCGATCGAAAGAAACATTGCTACGACAGAGTTGGTGGATTGCTATCAGATGAAATATAATTTAGTGCTATTGTAAGTTGTTTACCTATCAGTTACAAAATAATAAAATTGTGGTCTAACTATAAATGGGTTGGCATTACGATGTTTTATAATTATCATTACCCATTCATGTCAATGCTAATCATATTAAACTATTGAAAGGAGGTACCGAATTTTACTTAATAAGCCTGCTAAATAATTTTTGATTCAGTATAATATTCTGCACAGGATAGAAAAATTAGTATTTAAATATTCATTAAAAAATTTTCGACTCGAGTCAATGGGCTACATGATTATTTGCAGTTTCGTTTTAAGTGGGTGGCCAAACTGCACGTAGCAAGATTGGTCTCAACTTATAAAATTTAACAGTTCGCACTGCCACATTTTCATGTGGGCACTCATTCTTCCTCACAATATGTTCCTAACAAAGTAGCTATGTGGCCTTCTGGCATTTTAGATGCTGTCACATTTCTCCAGTAAGCCATCCTTATTGCCACATTTTAGACACCACCTGTTGGTGCATTTCTACTTCGTGTTTGCCAACAAACAATACTTATGAAAACAAGATGTTTAAACAACGACAATTTCATCGCAGATATCTTCACCGTGGACATATGAGATTGGACATGCAATATTAAAAGAGTATGATTTATTCATTCAGCAATTACTTCGCTCTTGTGTGGGTGGCTAATTACTTTGTGGGTAACAACTGCAAGATTGTTGAGTTCATTCACGTTTTCAAAAATGAAAAATGTTGAAGTCATACCTAACTTTGCTTGCTTATAAGCTAAATCAATTCGTTGACAGCTTTATATTTTCAGGCTATTTTATTTACTGGAACGAGGAAACACAGAAATCGAAAATGCTTAAAAACCATCCTACGCGTTTAAGCAGGTGAAAAATTTATTCACAACCTATATCATCAATGTCTTCTGTCAATCTGCTGTACTTAAAATTATTAAAGTATTTGATCTCAATTATTTGTGACATTGTAATATTTTTCTTCGGAAACACATTGGTTGAAATCACTAACTCCTATTTGCATTTGGAATAAAACTACAACACTTTTGTAACACAGATTGCGAAAGCACGGGTATGATTCATGACATGATGTCGAAATACAATTTCAACACATCAATCCAATTTTGAAGATGACCCCCAAAAGGTATTGATCTATAGTCAAACCCAAATTTATATTGTATTGAATTCATAAGCGATTTACTAAACTTTTGACTTTTAATTATCAACCAAGATGTAAAACAGAGTAAAGAGTTTTAAAATTCGCTCATTAATTTAGTTTCTTGTTCACAATAACATATCATCATCGATTCAATGAATTTTGCATAATAAATGCAATTAGGAACTCACACACTTCACAGTTAGTATTTGAACATGATAAAATGAAGTTCGTACATAATACCACTATACAAGTGCAGCAAATATTGTCTCCTTGTCTTTCATAGAAAAGCAAAGCTTACTGACGTTCTCATGCTTCACATGCAGCAGCCGTCCTTTGAACTACTTCCAGTGGAATGGGAAAGCTTATAGAGGTACAAGTAGTTGTAGTTAGACCTCGCTCACGTCTCATTTTGCTTTTTGAGGAGAGAAGTAGTATCTCACTGCGTCATGATCGAGCTATGGAAATATATTTAAGAAGTAGAAACCATTATTGCTTTCTTTTCATCAAACAACAAACGTTCTTGATTCGCTTTCTTTGTATAAGCACAACTAACAACTTTTACCTGACCTCAGATAGTTCACTCATTATAAATGATGCTTTCATCGTGAAGAATCGTTTTCATATGGTGTGATTATAAGCCAAAATCTGTACCTCATTTGGCATAGAAATTCGTCAAACATCAATTAATGAATTCCTTCAAAGCTCAACATATCATCATCATCATCAACAGCCCAATGCATTTCCTCACAAAATGTATTGACAGCGCATATAATAGGAAACATGATGACTAATATGCTACAAAAACTATCCACGACGAAACGTCACACTTTCATTCATTGCATGCGCGGAGAACTCACAAAACATATTCATATCTTCACCATACACTTGATACTTCTCAGTTTGTTTGCAATCAACCTATATAGTAGACCGGCCGGCTATTAAGCAGTTTTATGGTGGAGTTGGTGTGCTCCTTTATTGTACCCATTCTATGCAATGCTCAATATACGGGTCCGTTGCACACTCAACACAGAACAGGACGGCTACTGCTCTGCACTTACTTTTAATCATATCAAGATGCTAAGGAAGATTCGGCCAAATCATATTGAGAATTGTAAAAGTTGTGTTTTACTGTTCCATGCATGCTTCATGGGTTGAGACTGCAGTTCACCCAGCTGTGTTTTGATTGTGCTTCTGGATATTGAAAAATATATTTTTATAAACTTTTTATAAACTCGGATCAATGTAAGCCAATCATTTAATGTGTTTCAGATTTTCGGCCAGGTCGATAAATTTCTGGTAAGATATAATAAATCTGAAAGTAAAAAGTAAAATCATGTGATTTGTTAAATTCCCATTTTTTATCAAACTAGATTTCTGTGTTGTCGCTCTTGAAATAGTAACCGCACTTATTGGAACGCGGCTGGCCAACAAACATTCTTTTCCCGACATGTGACATGGCGTAAATGTAATCTGTGTAGTAGGGTAATTCTCAAATTTGTTATTACCTACTTTTTATCGATTTTTTAGCAGTATGCTTGAATAATCTTTCATTCTAAGCAAGCGAAATTTTTCTTTACAAATGTGAATTTCCGGATCAGTTCCTTACAAGTTTGTAAATCAGTCACAGAAATTAAAAATATTATGTATATAAACCGGACGAACACGAAAAAGAGAAAATTAGTGCGTTAGAAAATTAAGGATTGAGGTTTTGATGAAGGTGACATGAGGTTGCTAGTAATTAAATTGCTTATGGTATGTTGGAATTGTAGGACAACTGTGCCATTTATTGGAGAAAGATCTAGAATTCAACATTATTTAAAGTTTTACTTTTACGGATAATTAAAAATTATGAGCGCCGAAAACGGTAATTTGTTAATTTTAAACATTTTTCATGCATAAACAAGCAGTTAAAACTCATCTAGTTATAATTTAAAGGTTTGATTATAGTTTCAAAAGCCCAACACCCGTCAAAATGACAGACGTAAGTTTACCAAAAACCCTTGGAGAATTTTCTGAAACATTTACAGGCCATTCGCGTTCATACGTGGGCACGCTTCAAAATTTCTCTCTTTCGGCACTAACGCCTCACCGCAAGCAAAGCATATAGCTCAACGTATTCCGGAAGAGCCTCAGTGTTAGCCGACGTTGAGACACGGCGTCAACATGACCTCTTCTACCTTAGGCCAGGTCCGTTCATCGCTCCTGTAGTTGAACCTACACTCTTCTCCACCACGACCTTCAACCCCCGATATCTATCTTGGCCGACCTAGACCACATGAAAGTCTGCCTCACACTCATGCGCCCCCACATCTGAAGCTCAGCAGCGGACCTTGCCTACTCCAACAATGCGCTCGTGAGAGTTTCCAAGGTTAACGCGCCAACAGGATCTGTTAGAAATTTAGCATGTGTCAGCGTACCCAGGAAGTTTTGACATGATGCAAATAGTGAGGTAAAAAATTTGCATCCGTAGCTAAATTCAGAAAATCAAGCGTCAAGCTCAGATCCTGGGAACCAACAGAGTGTGTGGTGTGAAAATGGCAACGACTGTTTATCCCAATTTAATTTTGTTCGTGTTGAAAGCCTAAGATAATTATTGGACCTAATTCCTTTTTCCGGAAATCTTTAAAGTGTTTTCAAGCGTTACAACCTTTTTGATAAAAACCATCCCAATTTAATAGTTGTGGTTTCTCACGCGAGGAACTTGGGTGGAAACCATGAAGATTTCATAAATGACTTGGAGAAATTGGCGACTAAGTACCTCACGAAGTCTTCGCTGAGTCTCAGACGTGAAGTAGTCCCGGCGTAGAAACAACGGAAGAAAACAAGGGCTTGAGAAAAAAGGGACTTTTATTTTCTACCCAACGGCGAACTTTCCCATTACAATTTATTTCAAGCAATGCTCAAAGTTTTTAAGAGAAATAATGACCTCATGGGACGCTATTTATGGGTTTGGTACTTCGGCTCAGACTGGTAAATAATTGGATGTTACCCGTTGATTTAGAATAACTATAATTTTCTTTTATTCACAGTGCATTCTGCCAAACAGTGGACGGTAAAATTAGACTTGCAAAACTGATATTAACGAGTTTTACTTCTTGAGTTCGGTCGTAATTGCTAAAGGTGTTCGTTTTCGGGCAAACTCTGTGAAAGCCTCTGCACAGAAACAAAATAAGACAACACGGGACAACCAAGAAGCGGTACATGGAAAATTCAACATTCAATGTTTTACCTCCCCACATACGGAATTTTAACCTTGTTAGCTTGAAAATGGTAGTTTTTAGATCAAAGTAACTGATGGGTGGCGTTTGCGCTCTGAAAAGAGTAAATACGAATCATATGGAGATATTGCTTACTTGCTCTATCAAATAGGGAGTTAAATGAATTTTCAGAAAATTTAAAAAATACAGTGCAGGATGAATAAATGTTGTTCAGAATAGAGGGAGGATGGTTTGGCTGCACGGTGTGAGTGGTAAGAAATTTTTAACTCTAAGTAACATGTACGGTATGGAATCATCGGTTTCTTTTATCGTATGCAATAGACATGTTATTTCGTAACAGTCATTTATTTTGTATAATTGTGTACATATAGTGCCAGTTTGGGTACAGTCCATGCAGAACACATTTTTATTGCTTTGTTAGACGTTAACAATAGCCATTGTTAACGTCAATGTTAGCGCATCCGTTTTAATTGTAGTAGTACAAATACGTATCTGCTAAGTTTTTTATCATTAGTTGCTTAGCCGCTTATTTGTAAATCGTTTCATCATAACAGTAACTAACTAACTAATTTAAATCTGTGGATTCAAATTCTAATGTTTAGAATACAATTAGTAATTATGCCACTATGTTTGGTGGCATTATTATATGCTTCAGGTATAAGAGTTAGCATTCTTTGACATTTACTGGAAATAAGTGCAATAATAGACTTTTCATTGTAACATATAGGGCCACCTCACGCTATGCAGCAGACGTTTACGGAGTTTGCGTCCCCTATTAACAACGCATAGGATATCCTGGCCCATCGCCGTAAGCTAATTCAGAACTAACATGGACATAATATTGATTATGACGCACGGCTAAATTGTGATTTATTCTGTTGCGGTTACTTTACTCAAAGGTTAAAAATAATTGGTAGGCTATTATGGAAACTACGTTTAGGTCATATGAACAGTACATTTCATTCGAGGGTACAATTTGATGGTAGATTACTACGCGTTTTAATATTAACGCCGTCATTGCCAACAGCTTATTGTTAGAATGGTAACTACCTAAGGCCTTTCCTATGGTGCGGTTTTTAAATAAAATACAACAGCTCTTTCATGCATTTTGGCCTTGAAAACTTTTGCAGAAATTTTTGTTACCGCCTGATATACAAAACCGGCCAAGGTTTTAAAGCTTTTGTTCTTGGACTGTCACAATAGCCATTGTAAGCGTCAATGTTAATAATGTACCTCCAATTTTATTTGTGGCGCAATTTTTTCACGACTGCTGTCTTCATTGACATAACTTTATTCAATCAAAAATTGTTTCAACTTACTAGTACCTAATTTCAATCTGTGGCGTATTCAATGTATAAAATGCAGTTATTAATTATGCCACTAGTTTTGCGTGGCATCAATATCTTCGGCGCTTTAGGTACACGAGTTAGCATTACGAGCTGTAGGCTGTGGGAGCGCGAACATCTCTATTTTTGAGCTGCACAAAAATAATAAATTGAATATACTGAATAATTTTGATTTCTCAGTCATTTCAGTGTTGTTTTTGAATTCATATATCTCCAACGAACGCTCATAGTCCCCACTAGCAGTGCAGTCCTTTTAAACCTTTGACTACTGAGTTTTTTAAACTCTTTTTTCAATTTCAAAATCTGTCTTGTCTGTAAGCTCTAAACACAAAGAGACTATACATAAACAACCTTTTTTATATAAGCGAAATACGCATATACACAGATCTATTTCATGATTGAAAAGTTCTGTAGCTCAGCAGTACCTTGACCAGCTGATACTGATAGAGCACTGCCGTGCAGTTGGTCTGCAACTCAGGTAACATCTACCTAATTTTTAACTTTTTCTACTGTATCATTGTTGGGGCAATTGAATACTGACTGAGCTACAGAACTTTTCAATCATGAGAAAGATCTGTGTATATATGCGTATTTCGCTTATATAAAAAGGTTGTTATGTATAGTCTCTTTGTGTTTAGAGCTATACAGACAAGACAGATTTTGAAATTGAAAAAAGAGTTTAAAAAACTTCAGTAGTCAAAGCGTTTTAAAAGGACTGCTACTGCTAGTGGGACTATTAGCGTTCGTTGGAGGTATATGACTTCAAAAACAACACTGAATTGACTGAGAAATCAAAATTATTCAGTATATTCAACGTTATTATTTTTGTGCAGCTCAAAAATGAGATGTTCGCGCTCCCACAGCCTACAGCTCGTAATGCTAACTCGTGTACCTAAAGCCGAAGATATTGATGCCACCAAAACTAGTGGCATAATTAATAACTGCATTTTATACATTGAATACGCCACAGATTGAAATTAGGTACTAGTAAGTTGAAACAATTTTTGATTGAATAAAGTTATGTCAATGAAGACAGCAGTCGTGAAAAAATTGCGCCACAAATAAAATTGAGGTACATTATTAACATTGACGCTTACAATGGCTATTGTGACAGTCCAAGAACAAAAGCTTTAAAACCTTGGCCGGTTTTGTATATCAGGCGGGTAACAAAAATTTCTGCAAAAGTTTCAAGGCCAAAATGCATGAAAGAGCTATTGTATTTTATTTAAAAACCGCCACCCATAGGAAAGGCCTTAGGTAGTTACCATTCTAAACAATAAGCTGTTGGCAATGACGGCGTGAATATTAAAACGCGTAGTAATCTACCATCAAATTGTACCCTCGAATGAAAATGTTACTGTTCATATGACCTAAACGTAGTATTCCTAATAGCCTACCAATTATTTTTAACCTTTTGAGTAAAGTAACCGCCAACAGAATAAATCACAATTTACCGTGGCGTCATAATCAATATTATGTCCATGTTAGTTCTGAATTACTTACGCGATGGGCCGGATATCCTATCGTTGTTAATAGGCCGTGACGCAACTCCGTAAACGTCTGCTGCATAGCTGTGAGGTGGCCCTATATGTTACAATGAAAAGTCTATTATGGCACTTATTTCCAGTAAATGTCAAAGAATGCTCTAACTCTTATACCTGAAGCATATAATAATGCCACCAAACATAGTGGCATAATTACTAATTGTATTCTAAACATTAGAATTTTGAAATCCACAGATTTAAATTAGTTAGTTAGTTACTGTTATGATGAAACGATTTACAAATAAGCGGCTAAGCAACTAATGATAAAAAACTTAGCAGATACGTATTTGTACTACTACAATTAAACAACGGAATGCCGCTAACATTGGACGTTAACAATGGCTATTGCTTAACGTCTAACAAAGCCAATAAAAATGTGTTCTGCATGGACTGTACCCCAAACTGGCACTATATGTACACAATTATACAAAATAAATGACTGTTTACGAAATAACATGTCTATTGCATACGATAAAAGAAACCGATGATTCCATACCGTACATGTTACTTAGAGTTAAAAATTTCTTACCACTCACCGTGCAGCCAAACCATTCCTTCCCTCTATTCTGAAACAACATTTTTCATCCTTCACTGTATTTTTTAATTTTCTGAAAATTCATTTAACTCCCTATTTGATAGAGCAAGTAAGCAATATCTCATATGATTCGTATTTACTCTTTTCAGACGCAAACGCCACCCATCAGTACTTTGATCTAAAAACTACCATTTTCAAGCTAACAAGGTTAAAATTCCGTATGTGGGGAGCTAAAACATGAATGTTGAATTTTCATGTACCCTTACTTGGTTTGTCCCGTGTTGTCTTATTTTTGTTTCTGTGCAGAGGCTTTCACAGAGTTTGCCCGGAAACCGAACACCTTTAGCAAATTACGACAGACTCAAGAAGTAAAACTCGTTATCCAGTTTTGCAAGTCTAATTTTACCGTCCACTGTTTGCAGAATGCATCTGTGAATAAAAGAAAATTATAGTTATTCTAAAATCAACGGGTAACAATCCAATTATTTACCAGTCTGAGCCGAAGTACCAACCCATAAATAGGCGTCCCATGAGGTCATTATTTCTCTTAAAACTTTGAGCATTTGCTTGCAAATAAATTGTAATGGGAAGTTCGCCGTTTTCGCGGTAGAAAATAAAAGTCCCTTTTTTCTCAAGCCCTTGT
>LJIJ01005663.1:0-11276 GCA_001718145.1 Orchesella cincta
CCCATAAAGTTAAGTCTGAATCTTGCCAGACAAAATACTGCCAGGTTAACATCTACATTTATGCCATGGTGTGTAAGGTGGCAATAGTCAACTCTGTATATGAATGGCAATAAATTTTATTGCGATTTCTTCCTCCATTTCCCGTTTTTCTTTTATATGGCACCATGCTCATTTCCCTCCTTGCCCTTTTCTATCCAACCAATTTTTTTCATCATGATTGCTCCGGACATTGAGCAGAGGTCTGTGTAGAAATGTATGATACAAAAAGGTAGAGTTTCAGTATTTTTGTAGGCGATGCACGATGGTTTCATGGCAATTACGCGTAAAATAATGGGATAATGATATGGGTGTAACATTGAATTACACGCTTCCACATCAAAAACTATACAATTTTCCACCTTCTCTCTTTTACTTTCTTTTTCCTGGAATATCAATGGTATGGACGGTGTTGCACACACACACGCAGGAGAAAATGCATAATAAAAAAGTTTTTCAATACTCTAGTGTATTCCTTGTTGTTGTTTTGGGAGCAATGAAATCCTCCTCCCTGACTGACTTGACTACTGGTTGATCCATATACACATTGCTACCTATTTCAATTCCCTTGTCCACTCTATTTTCCTGAAGACTATATATATATATAAGCTGTAGGCTAATAATAACGGTGAAAGTGACTGGATTATGTCAGAATGTCATGTCCAGCCAGTGTTGCTACATGCGTGCGTGTGTTGTGCATTCATTTCCCCTCGTGTCATTCCGAGTTGGTTGGAAATAGTCATATAATCATCAGTGATCATCCCCAGGTTCCCCCTATGCAATTGCCCGAAATAAAATGCATAACTTATTCATTAGGACGACTTGATCGGATAATTGAATGGAGTGAATAATACTGGAAACAAAAACAACGCAAATAGTTTTGTCAAGAAGAAATTATATGTATAGTACTTACGAACAACTGTCATGCGACCTGCACCGTCGACGGAGGTGAATGATGGTCCTTCAGCAGAGACCTCACATCGATACATGCCTGTTGAGCGTAGATCCAGTGGGCCAAGGGTGACAAATTTCTGGTCTGATCCTTCCATCTGAAATAATAAAAAATGTTAACGAGAGTTAGATTTTATGCTTGGGAATGGTTAAACGTACTTAAAGATTTATTTACGCTTTTAACAAATTTAAATCTGAGAAGATTTGTGGAGTTTCATTGCGCTAGATTAAAGTAATATCAATTAACAGTTTTAGAGAAATTGTTTCCATTTCTATCATATTTTTATCCTGTTTCCACAAGAAAAGAATCGAAGGGTGTTATTTTCTGGTGGGTAAAGCGCATCCCGCATGTCAAGTGGAAATTTCACATGGGAATCACACTTGATTAAATGCAGTGTTTCCTACGGTTGCTCTTCTCTGCACCTCGTCTGACTCTTTTCTCTACAAGTGCGTATAGACTACAATACAACACATTTATATTTGTTCATATTACTACCACCATATTAATATGTTCATATTCTTTCTTCTTTTTATCATTTTCATCATGGTTCTCAATCAACAAAGATACAGAATTTCCAAACACCCTTTTCCTTCAGCTATTTTGGCTGGCATTCCATTGCTGGCACGTCTAGACCATATTATCAAGATGTATTTCTGATCTCTCGGGAGCTTTTTTCCGGTATATGAACAAACAAGCGAGGCTAGTCTAGCGCACTTACATCTGGTTCATGTACCACCACTACTACGGCCATTTACCTATAAGCACATAACAATCATGATGAAACAGACAAGAGATCTTTTTTTCCTCTCACACAGTTCCACCAGATATTCCCAACTCAAATAAATTATTACAGCCCGCACATATAGACACGCAGCCAAAAAATAATGTTGTTAGCCTGTTTCCTTTCTCCAAAGAGAGTTGGATGGGAACAGAATGTAAAAAAATACATTTTTGTTTTGTCTAAAGTGAACTCTGTTTGTATACTGCGTAATACATCAAGATCCTTTTCACTTGTTGCCTAGTTTGGTCTTGCCTAGTTATATCCATACTCCGCAAACAACTCGATATTATGTACTTAAGCATTATACTCTTCTTGGCCTTTTACTAGCAGATTTGCTTTCATCTCATCTCTCATCCTTTCTCCTCTTCATTTCTCCAATTTCCAAACGTAAAATGAGTGCGATTGGTTCAATTATGATTAAAACTGAGGAAAGAAGAAAGCAAATGAAACAAGCCTTGTCTATAACCAGATGGGTATAGTATATAACTACCAGGTTTTCATTTTATCTAGTTCTAATTGTAAAAGTCATGTAACATAACATGTGTGTGCCTATATACCTCATTTATCCGTATCGCTTTCCTTTCTTCACTCAGAATCTCAAAGGGAGTCTCATGAAAGGAAGATAAAAATGTGTTTTGTACGTGTGCGATGTGATGTTATCTTTTTTCTTTATCCCAACAAAAAATTGATGAACGGGCTAGCTCCTTCTATCCATCTCTAAGTTCTACATGGAGAAAAAATGAATGGGTATGTTGCTATATGTATATATCATCATCCTCTTGAGTTATTTTTTTAACAGTTGAAACGTACGTGTGTTGTACAAGATATGTTTGCTGTTACTTAAAAAAGATACATTGAATTAAGTGTAGAGAGAGAGAGAGATGGAAGAAAAGCGAGATGAACTCAATAAAAAAGGAAAACACAATTACTGGCACAATTTCCTCCTTCTTCTACTCTCTCGCTCTAGTCATGGCTCACAGTCCAATTAATCTTGCCTTTTCCCTTCTTTCGTGAGCAGCCAAAAACTCTACGCTTTTTTTTGTGTGGAATTGTGTGCGAGTGTGTGTGGTAGTTCAAGCAAAGAGAGAGAGAGAGAAAGCAACGCAATCTGATAAGTATAATGGGACATAATGTAATAAAAACGCGAAGCTTTTTTGTAAAATAATATGTATATACAAGGGTAGAACGGCCTGTTGCTACTTTCTACAAAAAAAAAGTGTTTCTGCACAAGGAAAAAGGTTCAAATGGCTTTTTGAGATGTGTCTGATAAAATAGAAAAAAACTTTTACTTTCAACCTTTTACACTTGAAAATGTCCTTGTAGTACTAATGCAATTGTGATTGTGGAGTGGATTAAGTTTATTTTTATGTGTTAATCGCTCTCCACGTGTGTGTATACTTATCACTAACAGAACGCAACGATATAGCTGTTATTACATTTTATTAGAGACAATAATTAATGGGGCAAAGTGGGAAATGTTGAGTGTTGCTACTCATGTTTTGCACATTATTGCTTATCAGTTGTTACGTTCCAGAAAACTTTCTAGGAATGTTCTATTATAGCCTTAGCTAAACAACCATCAACGACCTTACTACGTACTTACTACTTACTTACTTACTTACTACGTACGTACTTACTTACTACTACGTACTTACTACGTACTTACTACGGTAATTCATACGAGAAGAGCGAGCAACACATCATAAAAGTCGCTCCGCCTCTATTATTCTTTATATTTTTATAACTCTGTTTCTAACGCGCGCACAGAAGTGAGTTGATACTCTACAGAACGACAAAAATATAGCGCATAGCACTATTGAAGTAGTTTTCTAGTTTTTAAAGTGGTTTCCATTTTAATCAGTGATAATCAGTTACTTCAGATCACTCATAGTGTAGAATGCTGTGATTTTCTCAGAGCAATGATAGCTCTCATTTATTGTCGATCAAATTACAGATCGTTGTTCTTACATTATTATCATGTCAGCATTTAGCTGACACACATACTTTACATTCTTAATCATGATGTCATTATACCACTATGCTACAATAACAACATGGACATTACATTATATATACATTATATCATATCGACGTTTGTGCATTATTGCATTATATATTATAACACCTTCCTCAAACGTCTATTGATCTACATGGACTACACGATGATGATGTTGACTTTGTTGTTGCTGCTCCTGTTGCAACTCCAAAACTTCAGATCGTGCTTTGCTCCTTCTTTCCTTCTTGAACTTGAAGATGCATGCTCCAACTATTACAGTTGAAAAGCAAAATATTATTATGCATAATATTATAATGGGCCAGACGGCGCTGGTTAAGTCGTTAAAACTTATTTCACCCTTTTCTAGTGCTGCTTCATTTGCAGTCCATTCCTCATCAAATTTTGTCGCTAATTTGTCCCATTTTACATGAGGATCCAAATGCCATCGCACTCGTTCCATAAATAATGGATCTTCTTGCTGCTGATATACAATGTTGAGGACAGATCCACGATATTCCACATTGTTTATCACAAATGTTGCAGTTAATGGCAGAGTAAAGACTTTGTTAGGGCAGCTCACATTACGCTTTCCTAGCATGTAGGTACTGTCCGGACAATATATGTAGTTTATTGTCATATACCTTGACTTGTATAAATCTTTCTCGTCTCCTGGCTGTGCTCTACGCACACTTCTTTCTTGAAATAATCTCCATCCGCATTAAACGATAAAGAATGCTTGCATGACAGAGACGGCGATAATGGTAGTCTACCTACTGGTGCTCGTTCTGTATGTACTGCATAAATGCAATCTTCCTCATTTGACATTACAGCCACTTTTGGTCCAGTGTATGTCAAACTGCATGTTAAATTACGCTTTTTCAGCATAAGTGTAAATGGATCAGCATCCACCATCGTGAGGTTGTTATTTACCATGGGAAGTGAATATTCTATGCGAATCTTTTTCAAGTTTGTAGTCATACTACAGCTATGAAAAATTCCATACTTCACTGGACATTCATCTTTGCATGGCTGAGTGATGTTGAGGTAATCAAAAAATCTCTCATCCAACTCTCCAACTTTCCACTTAGCTCCCGATTCTTTCAGGACATTTCCTCCTTCCATCAGCTTGCCTATCACTGATGCAATTAGATAGCTCAACTGCACTGACTGACCTTTGAAGTCATTAAGATCTTCTTTTACCAGATCAAGCGTCTCGGCTATTTCTTCCAATTCTTTATGCAGTAACTCAGTTCTGTTATGGTTTGCAAATACTTTTCGTTCCAAATCATCTAACTTGTCTTCGAGTTTTTCTTCTGCATCCTGAAGTTTATGTATACTGTGTATCGCGTATCCTCCCATTGCTATACCAGGAACAAGTACAACAACAAACACGACTGCTAATACCACCAGTATGACAAATCTTTTCTTTCGGATTTTAAGTCCTATTCTGTGGTTGTGTACTTGCAGCGGGCATATTTTCTCAAGTTCATTAAGAAAGAGGATGTGATACTTCTCTTCACATTCTTGCTTGTACAGCTTTATGACATTTTCAGGCAGTCCGTCAATAGGTAGTATTTCACATGGGGACACCAAGTTGATGCTTGCTTTGATTGTAGTATAGCCTTCTGTAACTGGATATGAGCTCCTTCTCCATAGTATAGCACTGCCTGTACTATGTTTTTCTGCACATCCACCAGTAGCCATCATTACAATCATCATTAACATGAATGAGAATAACGCCTTTTTAGGAACAACAACTACGCTCTTCATCGTAGGTCTTTTCGTTGCTTTCCTATTTTCTTGAATCCCAAGCATGTCTCGTTTTTCTTGATATTTCTGTCTGACCACTGACTTGGTTAGCAAGTCAGCAGGCTGCTTCACATCAGGAAGATGCTCGAGTTTTATCACATTCGTTTTTATCAAGTGACGAATATAGTGCTCTTTCACTGAGATGTGTTTAGTCTTCGGATGGAATTCAGGATTATGTGCAAGCTTTGATTGCACTTTGACTATCAGTATAGATTGTCATGGCTCCCTCCACATTAGTCTGAAGTTCACTATACAGCTGCAGCAGCCAGGTAGCTTCTTTCCCTGCTTCAGTCAATGCGACGTACTCTGCTTCAGTTGAGGACAGAGCAATGCATGTTTGTCGTTTGCTAAACCACGCAATCGGGATCCATTGAAGAGAAAACACATCCAGTTGTACTCTTCCTGGAGTTTACATCTGATGCATAATCTGCATCGCAATATCTTTTTAATGCGTCTACCACATTAAAATCATGCGAATGACTTCTTTTGTAAAGAATTCCCTTTTCTTTACTTGAGCTTAAGTACCTAAGTACATTTTTGCAGCTTTCCAGTGACTCTCACCATAAGCTGTCAAAAAGCGTGATAATAGGATACTGCGTAAGCTATATCTGGTCGGGTGCATCTTGCAATGTACAGCAGAGCTCCAATTAGGTTGGGATACTCCAACAAATTTCCTGCCGTTAAATTCTCGGGTTGCAGCTGAAGTCCTGCTTGCATAGGACAGTCAACACCTTTGCAGTTTTCCATATTGAACCTCTTTAGAATGGTTTCTATATGATCCTTTTGATGTAAGAATATTCCCTTTTCATCAATCTGGATATTCATACCCAAGAACTTTTTCAGTGGCTGTCTTGTTAGTGAGAATTCATCCATGAGGGAAGCTAGTACAGCTTCCAGCACACTTTTGTGAAGGCCAACGATTAGTCCATCATCCACAAATACTGCAATGAAGGTTAGCTCACCATCAATGTGCCCTATGTACACACATGGGTCTGCACTAGTCTCGTGAAACCCCAAGGATTTCAATACAGCTCTCAGTTTTTTATACCAACTTCTTGGTGCTTGTCGTAAACCGTACAAGCCCTTGAGCAGTTGGCAGACTAAACCATATCCACTGTTAAAGTGTTCTGGCTGTTCCATATAAGTTTCTTCTTCCAATTCTGAGTTGAGAAACGCAGTTTCAACATCAAATTGAATCACATTATAGTTCTTGGCTGCGGCTAGTGCAAGCACTAATCTCACCGATTCATATCGTACAACAGGTGCAAATGTTTCTTCAAAATCTACACCTTCAACTTGGTTGAATCCTTTTACAACTAGCCTTGCTTTGAAGATGGTTTCACCAGTTAATGGATTAACCTTGGGCTTGTATACCCATCTGTTCTTCAACACTTTAGCGTGTGTGGGGCGTTTCACTAATTTCCAAGTGCCATTTTCTTGTTGTTTCTGCATCTCAGTTTCCATACCGGCTTGCCATTGGTCCCAGTGTTTTGAATTCATGGCTTCCTTAACTGAGCTGGGCTCTGGAATTTCTTCCTTTGAAACGAAGCTGGCTTGAAATCGTGCAGGAACCTTCCTTACACTTGCATCTCTCAACCGTGTTGCGATTGGACTATTCACTGGTACATTTACAGGTGGAATCACGCAATCAGTGTCGGTTTCTTCTTCCACCTGCTCTGCCCACGATTTCGGTTTTTCACCTTTTGGGCTAGTGGGAGGACTTGAAAATAGTTCTTCATCCGAAGCATTTATTTCCAATGTTTCCTGATCATCTAGATTTTGCTCCACGACGTTTTCCTCGGTATCTGAGTTCTCAGTTTCAGTTTCCGGGTCACTAACCATATCATTCATGATAGTGATTTCTAGACTTTCAACTTCGTCATCGGATTCCTCTTGTGCCACGGTTCCATTTCTTCTTGGAAGGACAGGCATCAGGTCTTCCCTGAATGTCACGTGTTTAGCTTGCTCCAGGTACTTCCCTTCACTTGGGACCCAGAGCCTATAGTTTTTCGTCATAGAACTGTATCCAACGAGGATACATTCTCTGGTTTTTGAAGTCCACTTCTTCCTTTGGTCAGCAATGAGTGCATGGGCCTTACACCCAAATACCCTTACGTGGTGAAGTGACGGCTTCTTCTTGAAGACAAGTTCAAATGGTGTCTTCTCTTTGTTCTTCGTATTTAGTGTACGATTCAGAATGTAACATGCGTTCCAACCGCATCATCCCAGTGTTCCTTGCCAATCTGCGCTTCAATCATCATCGCAGTTGCTGCATCTTGTACTGTACGTACATCCCTTTCAATAAATCCATTTGAAGGGGTGCATGGGGTGTACAAACACCATGCTGAATACCTTCTTTGAGAAGTATTCTTTCAGTGAGGAGTTAACAAACTCCGTTCCATTGTCGGATCTAAACATTTTCAGTTTATTTCCTGTCTGAGTTCTCATGTAATTGAAGGCGTCTTTAAGGTTGCCAACAGTTGTTTTTTCTGACTTCTCCCTTTGGAAGTACACTTGCCGGAAATTGGATCCTTCATCTTTTATCAAGAGGAAGTAACTGTTCCTTCTCAAGGAAACGTGATGTGAGTGCACGAGATCTGCGTGCAAACATTCTCCAGGCTTATAATTATCTTCTTTTCCAGAAGTGGAGTAAGTCTTCAGTGTTGATTTAGCCTCTATACAAGGTGAACATGTAATTGGAGAGAACTTCAGTCCTTCCAATCCATATGCTGCACCTTTTTGGGCAGTTTCTTTCAGTGACTTTGCATTTATGTGCGCAAGTCTTTCATGCCACCGTTCCGGAAGGATTGTCATGGCTGTTTCCTTTGAAACTGCTGGTCGGAAATTCATTATCTGGAATCTTCCTTCCATCTTTGCGGAGATTTCTGGCTTTTGATCTTTACTGAACATGACAATTCTTTTCTTAGAATTCTTGATCACATCGTAGCCTTTCTCCAGCATGATATTCTCCGAGAACAGGTTAGCCCCGCCTGGAATGTATTGAACATTTAATAGTTCAATCTCACACCATTTGTTGGCAATGAGTGCTTCTACTTTCAGTCCCTGAGCCAAGAACTTTGGCATACGTTCCATCAGCAATCTGGACTTGCTGTGGGTCTGGAACTCCTTGTAATTCACGAACCACTCAATTATTCCACAATGGTGCTGGCTTGCACCACTGTCGTTGTACCACACGTCATTACTTTCTCCAATGACGAATGCCCGGGTGACGGTGTGCTCATCATCGGGTTTTTTAGAACTTCGGCATTCAGACTTCCAATGTCCCTTCATGCCACACTTGTGACACTTGGTGTTCTTCTTCAGTTTTGCCAGTTCTTCTTTGGTCTTCTTTTCGGAGGACCGGACTTAAACGCTTTGGTTTGCGAGTCAACCGTTAAGGTTGAGCTAGCTTCACCATCTTCCAACTCCCAGATTTTTAGTCTGGAGAGGAGTAGTGCTGACGTTTGGCTTGACTTCCACCGAACGCCATGCTTCCCTGAATTGGCGGAAGCGGTCATCCATCATACTGGAGATGACTCTGGCAACTACTGCCTCGTCGTCAACCGTGACCTTTAAGCTCCTTAGTTGAGCTGCAAGTGACTGGATCTGACACATCGCCTTGACTGGCGATTCCTTTGCATGAACAGAGTAGAACTGCTGCCATATTATCTGTTTGTTTTCGCCACTTGTACTTTCGTACATAGTGGCCAGTTTTGTCCAGACTTCCTGACAGCTTTCACAACTGGACACAGATTCCACCTGCTCATCAGTCATGCTCATCAACATTGCTGTGAGCGCTTCGCTGGATTTTTGGTCCCAGGCGTCCTGTGGATCCCATGCAGTTGGTCGTTTCTCTGTCCCGTTTACCACGTTAAGTGATTTGTGGGAATGAAACAGGCTCAACATTCGCATTTTCCATACGCGGTAGTTATCTCCAGTTAATTTGGTGATACTTCCCGTATCGTATTTCTTTGTCGTGATGTACGTAGTCGTGGTGCTTGTAGCACCAGCGGTCGTAGCCATCTTGACTTCTTAAGTTTCTTAAGAAACTTTAACTCGGAATTTTTACAATTCTCAATTATCCCCAATCTTTGCTAAGAGCTTGGTGCTGATAACGTGTAGTGAATGCTGTGATTTTCTCAGAGCAATGATAGCTCTCATTTATTGTCGATCAAATTACAGATCGTTGTTCTTACATTATTATCATGTCGACGTTTGTGCATTATTGCATTATATATTATAACATAAACAGTTTGTTGTCAGAAAATACATTAAACTATAAGGAAAATATCCACTCTTCCTAAGATTTTTGTTTCCAAAACTAAGTATGATGTATATTTATAGTACATCGTAAACGTCGTTAAATTTTTTTCTAGTATTGTTATTTTGGACAAGGGGTCTCTGTAGTCCAGCTTGCACCCCGGTCCAAATACATCTAGGTCCGCCACTGATTATTAATAATTATTTTTCACAAATGCATTTGTTCCCAGTGATGCAAACCTCTGGAGCAGCTACAATTATCACATGCATGTACACCATAATCATGTCGGATGGGAACCTTCCGCAGCATACTATTCTTGCTTTTTCGGTGTACACTGTAGTGTTACAAGTATTCGGCATCGTCGTGCTAGAAATTACAAGTAATGGCTTGCTCTGTTCAAAAGCTTTATGTCGTTCACTGAAGAGACGTCCGTTGGGACACAAGAGAGAATTCAAGCTTGGTATTCGCCCAATCCCTACGTTGAATTTGTACATATGTCCTTTCCATGTGGTTGAGAGGAGTAGAGGCTCTACTGTAGAGCACAACCATTGCTCAGATTTGGCTTGCAGAGAACTATGTTTTTAGTGGTGAAGTCAAGAGCTTAATAAACGGGAATCAATAAATTCACACGAAATATTTAAACCAGAACAAAAGCAGAAATTTTATGCAAATGTATAAGCGTTATCAGTAGTCTAGTTATTAGAAATACGGAATAAAATTGGAAGTTAACAATGCCCTTTTCTGTCAATTAGTGTTACTAATGAAGTCACATTTGATCTAATAACTTTTTAATTTTTCAACGCATTTATCTAACAATGTATACTATTCTGGTGCCGCGAGAGATAAGCTTAGCGAAATAGTGGTTCTGATGTAGTTTATTATTATTATTATTATTCTCAATCAGCACCCTAGACCTAGGTTATTACGCTGATAGGATGTAAATCATAACATTACAAGTCAGTAAATAATTTTTAACAATGTACAAATTATTACAGAAGTAAATTAATGCAATTAACTTTTAAAAGTAGATTAATGTTTGCTATTACGTTATCAATGCATGAGAGATAACAAATATTATCACTATTATTAGTTAAATTATTTCTTGAGTCTATAAATTCTTTTTGAGCTTATTTTTAAAATTAAAAGGTGGTTTTAGGAGTCTAGTTTCCGTTGGAATCCTTGTCCACGCTGAGGTGACGGTGTATTGGAATTGGTCTACACATTTGTTGAATCTGGTAACTTCATGAGTGAGTTTCTGTCCTTACTATATCGATGCACTGAGATTTACAAGATAGTTAAAGGATTTGGGGCAATTGTTGTTCACAATACTGTATGCGAGGAGGCGGATCTCAAAGTCATATTTTTCACTGGGAACAGCCACTGCAGATTGTTGAAGTCCTCTTTGGAGTGTCCATATCCGAGAGTCAGATTAACTGCACTT
>LJIJ01005664.1:0-11276 GCA_001718145.1 Orchesella cincta
GAATTTCTCCAAAAACTTTGAGCCATATTGAAGCTCAGAAGTTGGGCTTCAAAGCCAGAACACAGAGAAGGCGTTTCAAATATATTAAAGACGAGAAAAATCGATTTCAACAAACGTCAAAGTTTTTACCGCGAAAACTGACGGAGAAAATTCTGGCTATTGCTGATGAGACGTACGTCTACCTGAATCCATCCCAAGTGCCGCCATGAAGGTTTTACAATAGCTCCAACCCTATAGAAGACTCCAGTGCTCAAAAGTAAAGGCTCCAGACTAAGTTTCGCAAGAAATCTTGATCTTTCAAACAATGGGACGCATTGGGGCCTTTGTCAAAACCTACTCTTCAGAGGGCTCTATGACGGTAGATGTGTACATTCCGGAATGTCTCCAGCAGCGCTTCCATTCCTTTTTTTGTGCTTATCATGAAGCCGAAAACTTGCTTTGCTGTCCGGGCTTAGCTTCTTCACAATAAGCAAAAACGACTCAGAAGTGCCAAAATGCCAAAAACATCGAATTTGGACCCTACGACAAGAACCCCAAAACTTTCCCCAGGATCGAGAAATTGAATCTTTTTTTGCAATTTGCAAGAGTTGGTACTTGCAGCAAGAGGATGAACCAAAAAGTGTTCATAAATTCCAGCAGATTTGGCCAAAAATGTCGAAGGAAGTTGGAAAAACGTCCGGAAAAGCTCTAATGGAGCATGTTCAAAAATGATTCGCTCTACAGCTACCAAAGGGGTTTGGAGGGCTCTTCCGGATATTAGTATGTAGCTTAGAAAATTGTCTATCTGTGTGCAAAAAATGAATTCAGAAAATCCATATTTATGGAAACTACAACTAAATTACGCCAGTTCCCTAACTTAGTAGCAATCCTTTAAAAAAAATAAATCAAATATTTTAAAATTAGGCGTGGCAGTTATAACTGTTTTGGGGTGAGATTATAATCATTTTATAAGAGCAAAAAGTTGTTTCCCATGCGGGGAGTCGAATAGTTATTTAAGTTAACTTGCTTTGTTGGAATGGTAAGCCTTTTTGCAGCACTGCAAATTGGATTAACTGTGCGTAGGTTGTAGCAATGCAACAAAGCTAGAGCTGTTGCTCTTTGGCTTTTTGTGTGAAATGAAATCCTCAAGCGATATTGTCCAAGTAGAGTAGAGCATAGACCATTTATATCCTCAATTACAAACTAAATAAATTTATAACTGTTGAAAAAATTACTAGTAAAAAAATAAATCCAAGAACCCAAAGTTAGCTCTAGCAGTTATTACTGTTTTGTAGTAAGATTATAATCATTTTCTGAGAGCAAAAAGTTACTTTCCCATGCGGGAGTGAACCCGGGCCTCCGGGTGAGAGCCGGATATCCTAAACAACATGGGATATGTTGTTTAGTAGAAGGAAAATAGTATGTATCTAGGCAAGATCTGTTCTTGTCCAGACCTTGATTTCATTCATACTTCTTCTTCTAGATCTGACTGTTCTGAACCAAGAAGGTTGATTAGGTTGATACATATGCTTTGTGGTATAATATGTACTAACGAAACTAATGAAACTTACTGTATAAGCCTACAGAGATTCATTTCGGAACACTCGACTTTGTCCCATTTATTTAGCTAAACCTATTTATAGTATAATCATGTATGTATTTTATCATCAGTATACTTGTTTCGTGGAAGAGTAAACACCATTAGCATATCATTTTGTACACAAGAAAACACGTAGAAATATAATGGGGGATTCACGAGCACGTTGTATCGTTTGCATGGTTCCCTTCCCTTCATAAGAAACAAATAATACAAACTTTAGTTAAATTCTTTTAGCTTCGCTTCCCATCTGAATTTATGAAATGCACATAGGAAGCCAAGAGAGTAAACGAAAATTAGGATTTTGACCATTCACGAGGATTAGTTTGCTATTTTTCGTTAAACGACGGTGCTAAGATACGAAACGAAAGGGTCACGTGAATTCCCCCATTAACTGCCCAACCAGCCTAAAAAATCCTCCGGTTTATTGACTATACTACTAAACTATTTGACTACAACATTTTAATTAGTATTTAATATACACGTAATTTAGTTAAAACTTTGATCGCGCTTGACATAAGATGACACATTATTATGCATGGTTTGGTATTTGTGTAGAAAAACATCAATCATCATCATCCTATCATTTGGAAAAAGGAAAGTGGAGCTTATGGAAAACTGAGCATGTCTTTTGTTTTTTGGTTTGATGGTTTTTTAAAAAGTCTACTTAACTAATAAGCTTCGATATCCTCACCATTATCATTCCCAATTAAAAAATATATTTCAGTTAAATGCAACAAAACACAACCAGTATGAGAAACAACAACAAAAAATTAATTTTGGTTGGATGAACTCGACTAGACATCAATCGCTGGATATTATAGTTAAAAAACTTAAACAATTTGGCATTAAGCTGTAAAAACTAAAGGAGTTTGATGAGAAGGAGCTACTTTTTTTGGACATATTCATAGTTACGCAAGAAAATAATTAGTTTTATTATGTAAGCGAATTAATTGATCTGGAAGTTGGGAAAAATCTTCTAGATAATATGGTGTGGCCACACGTGTGGCAGCCGTTTATTTTAAATGGATAAAGATATTCTGTTCTCAAGAGCTGATCTCTTTGAGCACTTGCCATTGCTTTCGGTGTGACCAGGTTGATCCAACTTTTGTAGAGATCTCTCTAACTACTCCGTCTAGTTGTTCCAACTTCTCCAGAGTCTGGACTCTTTGCTTAGCTTCGGTCATTCCCTGTAGCCAATTTGGACAGGGAAAAATATTTTTGGGGTTTTGAAGAGTGAATAATAGGAAGTTCCAAAAAATTAGACCATACGAATCTCCAGTTATCCCCGTACTTAAACTGCACTTGCCACAACTGAATAGTGTAGAGTGGAAATAATTGTGCATTATATTTGAACGTATACAAGAAATTTGTACACTCTTCTTCTTCTTGCCTTCGTTAATGAAAGTAGCAGCTGTGTGAGTTCACTTGTTACCCTTGCAAACTGGGACAAATTGCTACTAAAAACTGATCATAATTTTAATTTTCTTGCATGAAATAGGCCTAATTTGATGGTAAATACAGAAATTATTGGCATTGTATGTCAACCTAACCTTTAGAAGTTTCCATTTGATGAGGAACTGCTGTTGGAGACCTATCTTTGCTCTGCTTTCAGTATTGAAAATCTCATTGTTTTTTAGGCAAATCTGCACGTGCCTCATCTGTCCGTGGTTTTGGCGAACCTTGAAATATACTAACCCTCCCAATCTGATAGCTGGGATCTGGTTGCCGATGGGACCGTTAACTGGAACATTTCAACCGAGGCATTGAAGTTTCTGTTTCCAACACCGCCATTGTTGTGAAAGTTTGCTGTTGCTCTACTTCTCCAACGCGTACCACGTCCACGTTTCCAGATGGAGTGTACTGTTGATTTGTCCTTTGGGCCATTTGAGCTAGAGTTGAAAACGCAAACCACTTCATTGGATTCACCACGCCATCGTACACGCTTGCCTGCGGACAAATGTTGAGCCGCTACGTTAAATACCAATTTCACTGAACTGTCCTTTGTGAGGGAATTCTGTTTGTTAGCTAAATCATGTTTTTGCAGGGTTTTTTTCAGTGAAAATTCAAGTGGCTATTGGTGTTGGTATATTGCAACGTGTTTCCACCATAGTTTTGGGCTCCCAGATTGGTATTGTTGGGAACGATTGGAAATGGTTGTGTAACAGGTCTCCTGATTTTTGTTTGGGCATTTGGAATCCTCGTTCTTCAACATTTTTTGGAATAATTAGTTGCAGCTGTATTTGGTGCTCGTTGAGGTCCTGTTGGGATCAATGTTCGAAGAGGAGAAATGCCACAACTTCTCAGGCCTTGTGCATGCATGTTTGCAAAGAAATGTTGCGATTGCCAATGTCAGAAGGTTGAGATGTTCGTACGGAATATTGGCAATTCGCCTACCTGATGCATAATATTCAGCAGGAAAAAGTTCATGAGAATTGTTTCGTACTTAAGTATGTATTCTCATTTTACTGTGACTGTGGTGCTAAACTCATTTACCTAAGGCTTCGATGTACAAAATATAATTAACACAATGTTCTGTGTATGTGATTTTAAACATGATCCATACCTGTAAAAGTCTTCGTTCTTCCACAAACATTTTCTAGACTCCTTCCAACCACCTTCCAGATAAGATACAAAATGCTGTCTACGTTACAAATTTCATTCTTCTCTCTGTTATTCAGACTAATTTCAGTAATCAGATTCCCGTAATTTGGAATTAAATATTTGTTTGACCTTTGTTTTTAACATTACCTAAAATCCAAAGTCGGTTTAACAACGTACATATCATTTATCGTGCAACTTAATTGTGAAATCTCACTTCACCCCCATTCCTTCATAATTGCTGATATCAATCACATCATCCTCCATAAAAATTAACCTTTTAAAAATAGCTTACGTACCACACAAGAATGGATACCCAAATCAAACAATCCCAAATTGTTATTGAGGTTGACTAACGGGAGCGTTACGTGTTTGACATTGCGTTTGTTGAACCCCGGACGAAATGCCGATGAGCTACTACCTTATTTTATTGTTAGGTCTTGATTAAGTGCAAGAGCATCTCTGCTTACCGGCTGATTGAAAGTTTGGTTTCCAACGGTGGGGTGGATGATGTTTCGTTGTGGCGGATTAACATACAAAGCAGCATGGTGTACAGTATATCTGTGGGTTTCCATATTTTGAGCAAATCATTAGAACCATTTTCCCTGTGAATTAGCATGGACTGGATTCGGGTTGAGGGTAACAAAGGAAAGCCTTGGACAAAATTTTTCAGCTTCAAAAGGATGTCAAGGTTGTTGCTGACCCTGAATTTGTTGATGATTTCACTGGTCCAAGGGTTCTTCGCTTGCTGTCCTTGTTGTCGTTGATCTTGGTATTGTTTGCTCACTGACACTCCTCGCCATATTGGTGTTGATCGAGCTCTTCTTCAAAACTCCTCTACCTCCTCGTCCTCGTGAATAATATTGCCGCAGCTGCTGAAGCTCTCGATGTTGTTAGAGTTGATCATCAATAGCATTTGCATTCAGGGATTGGAATTAAATTGACAAGATTGCTGCGGTTATCCATTTATTACAGATGTTGAAAATGTGAAATCTAAAACTGCAACTGTATTGTTTCAGGTAAGAAACCTGATTTACGTGGTTTGGAAAGCACTGCTAAAAGAGCGCTATATAGTTTTCATACAAGGTACCCTTGAGTACTTATTAGCAATATTTTACTGTGATATTTGGAAATATATGAAGCACTGTCACAAACTTTCTAGATCTCCAAGTATTCGAAACTTTAAACATCAGAAAAGATTGTTTGAGGGAATGAAAGTCAATCATGCGAATTCAATGAAACCCTCAGTCTACCACCTCTCACGCCCACGTCGCTGTTTCTCTCCACTTGAAAAACGTTGCTTTGAGCATGCGTCATGCATTTTCTTCTTTAACAGGCACTATGCTGTACTAGGTCCTGTTACCAGTTTGCACAACTGAAACAGTACCTATTAAGAATTCTAAGAAAAGTTATGTTGTAATCAACATGAAATTTGTCAAATGCTCCTTTCATATATCAGAAACGTTGCGTATAAGTAAAAATCATTGGTACGTTGTTCAGATTAGAACTTCAGGAAGAAGAACAAGAGGATTAAAGCATTTCATTGAAAATTTGCATTTTGAACAAGCGTGGAAATATATTCCTGAAAAGACTCCTTTATAGTTCGAGGTTTGTCAGAGTTTTAATCTTCAGTTCGGGGTATTGTGAGATTATGAGCTATTTAATCATAGGTATTATCATCCTGAAAGTACTATAATATAAACTATTTTACAACTATATTTAGGAATGAGACGATCACCAATCTATTCCAAACTAACACCTGCACGATTTTTATTTTATGGGAAATAAAATTTCGTGCAGGTGTTAGTTTGAATGACGTTGGTGAGTCGTCTCATTCCTAAAATATAGTTGTTAAAATAGTTTATATTATACTTTCAGGGATGAATACTATGATTAATAGCTCATATCTCACCAATTACCCCGAACTGAAGATTAAAACTCTGACAAACCTCGACTATAAAGGAGTCTTTCAGGAATATATTTCCACGCTTGTTCATAATCAAAATTTCAATGAAAATGCTTTTATTTTCGTTGGGACTGCTTACTTCTTACTGAAGTTCTCAATCGGAACAAACGTTCCAATGGATTTTTACTTATACCAAACCGTTTCTGATAGTGAGCATTTGACAAATTTCATGTTTGGATTACACATAACTTTTCTTAGAATTCTTAATAGGTACTGTTTCAGTTTGTCAAACTGTAACAGGAACCTAGTATCAGCATGTGCCTGGTTAAAGAGAAAAAATGCATGACGCATGGCTCAAAGCAACGTTTTTTCAATGTGGAGAGAAACAGCGACGTGAGCCGTGCGTAGAGGTGGAAGTAGAACTGAGACAGGTTTCATTAATTCGCATTGATTGACTTTCATTCTCAAACAATCTTTTTCTGATGTTTAAAGTTTCGCGAATACTTGGAGATCTAGAAAGTTTGTGACAGTGCTTCACGTATTTCCAAATATCACAGTAAAATATTGCTAATAAGTACTCAAGGGTACCTTTGTATGAAAACTATATAGCGTCCTTAGCAGTGCTTTCAAACCACGTAAATCAGGTTTCTTACCTGAACAATACAGTTGCAGTTTTAGATTTCACATTTTCAAACATCTGAAAATGGATAAGCCGCAGCAATTTGTCAATTTAATTCCAATCCACTAATGCAAATGATATTGATGATCAACTCTAACAACATCGAGAGCTTCAGCAGCTGGCGGCAATATTATCACAGAGACGAGGAGGTAGAGGAGTTTGAAGAAGAGCTCGATCAACACCAACATGGAGAGTGTCAGATGAGAAACAATACCAAGATCAACGACAACAAGGACAGGCAAGCGAAGAACCCTTCGACCAGTGGAATCATCAACAAATTCAGGGTCAGCAACAACCTTGACAAATGCCTTTTGAAGCTGAAAAAATTTGTCCAAGGCTTTCCTTTGTTACCCTTCAACCCGAATCCAGTCCATGCTAATTCACAGGGAAATGGTTCTAATGATCTTGCTCAAAATATGCGAAACCCACAGATATACACACCATGCTGCTTTGTATGTTAATCCGCCACAACGAAACACCAACCCCACCGTTGAAATCAAACTTCAATCAGCCGGTAAGCAGAGATGCTCTTGCACTTAATCAATTACCTAACAATAAATATAGGTAGTAGCTCATCGGCATTTCGTCCGGTTCAACAAACGCAATGTCAAACACGTAACGCTCGTTAGTCAACCTCAATAGACAATTTGGGATTGTTGATTTGGGTATCCATTCTTGTGTGGTACGTAAGCTATTTTAAAAAGTTAATTTTATGGAGGATGATGTGGATGAAATCAGTAAATTATGAAGAAATGGGGGTGAAGTGAGATTTCACAATTAAGTTGCACGATAAATGAGGTGTACGTTGTTAAACACGAATGAGGTTTTAGGTAATGTTAAAAACAAAGGTCAACAAATATTTAATTCCAAATTACGGGAATCTGATTAGTGAAAATTAGTCTGAATGACAGAGAATCAAAGTATGAATTTTGTAAACGTAGACAGAAACAATTTTGTATCTTATCTGGAAGGTGGTTGGAAAGGAGTCTGAGAAAATGTTTGTGCATGAAGAACGAAGACTTTTACAGAGGTATGGATCATGTTAAAATCACATTACACAGAACATTGTGTTAATAATTAATTTTGTACATCGAAGCTTAGGCGTAAATAATGAGGTAGGCACCACAGTCACGAGTAAAATGAGAATACTACTAAGTACGAGCAATTCATTTCATGGAACTTTTTTGCTGAATATTATGCATCAGTAGGCGATCTGCCAATATCTTCCGTACGAACCATCTCAACCTTTCTTGACTTGGCAATCGCAACATTTCTTATTCAGCATTCATATTCTTCATTACAAAACTACATAAATTATAACTGTTTGAAAAAATTTACTAGTAAAAATTTAAAAAAAGCCAAGTTAGACCTAGCATTTATTACTGTTTGGAGTGAGATCATTCATACAAAATGAGAGCAAAAAGGTTGTTTCCCATGCCGGGCGAGTCGAATAGCTTATTTATGATATCATTGCTTTGTTGGATTAAGCCTTTTGCAGCATTGCCAAATTGAATTAACTGTGCGTAGGTTTTAGTAATGCAACCAAGCTAGAGCGTTGCTCTTTTGGCCTTTTTATGGGAAATAAAATACCTCAGCGATATTGACAAGCAGAGTAGAGCATAGACCATTCATATCATCAATTACAAACTGCATAAATTTTAAACTGGTTGAAAAAATGCTACTAATATAAAAATTTAAAAGCCAAAGGTTGCGACCTAGCATTTATTAACTGTTTGTAGTAAGATTATAATCATTTTCTGAGAGCCAAAAAGTTACTTCCCATGCCGGAGTTGAACCCGGGCCTCCCGGGTGCAGAGGCCGGGTATCCTACGCTAAAAGACAACATGGCATATGCTGTATAGAGCTAGTAAAAAAGTATGTATCTAGAGAAATCTGTTTCTTGTCCAGAAACCGTTGATTCATTTCATACTTCTTCTTCTGTCTGACTGTTCTGAACCAAGAAGGTTGATTAGGTTGATACATATGCTTTGTGGTATAATATGTCACTAACGAAAACTAATGAAAACTACTGTATAAGCTCAGAGAATTCCTTTCTGAACACTCGGGACCTTTGTCCCATTTATGCATGCTAAACCTATTTATAGTACAATCATGTATGTATTTTAGTCATCAGTATACTTGAATTTTCGTGTGAGAGTAAACACACCTAGCCATATTTCATTTTGCACACAAGAAAAACATCGTAGAAAGTATAAAAATGGGGATTCACCGGCCACGATGTATCGTTGCATGGTTCCCTTTCCCTTTCATAAGGAACAAATAATACCAAAACTTTAGTTAAATTTCTTTTAGCTTCGTTCCCATCTGAATTTATGAAATGCACATATGAAGCGAAGAGACGTAAACTTAAAATTAGGTTTTGATCATTCACGAGGATTAGTTATCCCTATTTTCGTTAAACGACGGTGCTAAGATACGAACAACGATAAGCGTCACGTGAATTCCCACCATTAACTGCCCAACCAGCCTAAAAATCTTCCGGGGTTTATTGACTATACTAACTAAACTATTTGACGTACAACATCTTTAATTAGCATTTAATATTACACGTAATTAGTAAAAACTTTGATCGCCGCTTGACATAAGATGACACATTTATTATGCATGCGTTTGGTATTTGTGTCTAGAAAAACATCAATCATCATCATCCTATCATTTTCGAAAAAGGGAAAAGTGAGAGCGCTTATGGAAAACTGAGCATGTTCTTTTGTTTTTGGTTTTTATGGTTTTTTAAAAGTCTGACTTAACTAATAAGCTTCGATATCCATCACCCATTATCATTCCCAATTAAATATATTTCGCAGTTAAATGCACAAAACACAACCAGTATGAGAAAAACAACAACAACAAAAATTAATTTTGGTTGGAATGAACTCACTAGACATCATGCTTGGAATTTATTAGTTAAAAAAACTTAAACAATTTGGCATTAAGCACTGTTAAAACACTAAAAGTTGATGAGAAGGAGCTACTTTATTTTGGAGCATATTCATAGTTACGAACAAATAATTTAGTTTATTATGTAACCCAGACGTCAATATGATTGGAAAGTGGGAAAAATCGTTCTAGTAATATGGTGTGGGCCCACACCGTGTGAGCCGTTTATTTTAAATGGGATAAAGATATTCTGTTTCAAGGAGCTGACTACTTTTGCGACATTTGGCCATTGGCCTTTTCGGTGTGACAGTTGTCCCAACCTTATGTAGAGATCTCTCATAACTACTCCGTCTCAGTTGTTCCAAACTTCTCAGAGTCGTGGATCTTTGCTTAGCTACGGCCTCATTCGCCGGTACCAATGTTGGAGCAGGGTGAAAAATATTTTTGCGTGTTTTGAAGAGTGAATAATAGAGAGTTTCAAAAAATAGACTATACGAATCTCCAGTTATCCCCGTATTAAAACTGCACTTGCAACTACTGAATATTGTACGGTGGAAATAATTGCTGCATTATATTTTGAACGTATACAAGAAAATTTGCTACACATCTTCTCTTCTTGCCTTCGTTAATGGAAGTAGCCAGCTGTGTTGAGTTCACTTGTTACCCTTGCCCAACTGCGGACAAAATTGCCCTACTTTAAAAACTGATCATAATTTTTAATTTCTTGCATGAAATAGGCCTCAATTTGATGCGTAAATACAGAAAATTATTGTCATTGTATTGCTCACCTAACCTTAGAAGTTTCCATTTGATGAGTCAACTGCTGTTGGAGACCTATCTTTTGCTCTGCCTCTTCAGTATTTGAAAATCTCATTTTTAGGCAACATCTGCACGTGCCCTCTCTGGTCCGTGGTTTTGGGCCGAACCTTGAAAATATACTAACCCTCCCAATCTGATAGGCTTGCGGGGGGATTTTTTTTTTTTTTTCTGGTTGCCGAATGGGAGCCCGTTAACTGGAACATTTCAACCGAGCATTTGAAGTTTCTGCTTTTCCAACACCGCCATGTTGTGAAAGTTTGCTGTTGCTCTACTTCTCCAACGGTACCACGATCCACGTTTCGCATGTGGAGTGTACTGTTGATTTGTCCTTTGGGCCATTTGAGCTATGAGTTGAAACAGCAACCAACTTCATTGCGATTCACCACGCCATCGTTACACGCTGTCCCTGGACAAATGTTTGAGCCGCCTTACGTTAATACCAATTTCACTTGAACTGTCCTTTGGCTGAGGAATTCTGTTTGTTAGCTAATCATGATTTTTGCCAGGGTTCAGCTGAAATTCAAGTGGCTATGGTGTTGGTATATTGCCGCCAACGTGTTTCCACCATAGTTTGGGCTCCCAGATTTTGGTATGTTGGGAAACGATTGGAAATGGTGTGTCTTTATAACAGGTCTTCCTGATTTTTGTTGGGCATTATGGAATCCTCGTTTCTTCAACATTTTTGGAATAATTAGCTTGCACTTGTATTGTGCTCGTTTGCAGGTCCTGTGCGATCAATGTTTCGAAGGAGGAGGAAATCCCCACAACTTCTCAGGGCTTGTGATGCATGTTTTACA
>LJIJ01005665.1:0-11265 GCA_001718145.1 Orchesella cincta
AGAGAGAGAAGGAGATCAGTCGCCTAATGAAAACACAGGTTGTCCAGCACGAGATCAGTTTCAAGGTCAAATTCTCATTTTATGCTGATTATGAATGCTCTTTAACCTTCCCATGTTGATTTCATAGATACGGAAATTAGATACCGTTCTTACACAAACGATCAAACAATTACATACCGTTGCATTTTCTTCCAAAAGTTTTACGATTGGGTTGAGACGGCTTGGAATGAAGCGAATGAAATGAAAAATTTCAGTCATCCGATAGTCGATTTTGTTGCCTAGACTGCCTTGCTAGGTCATGTTATGCAAAGGAACTTGTAAGTACCATGCAGAAAACGAGGAAACAACCTGAATATTCTGATTATCCAAAGTTGTGTATTGTTTTAAGTAAAAATCCAAAAAATAAAAATAGATTGAGAGCAGTTTACCTATAAATGTTTTTTACAATTTTTATTCTCGCATCTCATACGTTGAAAGTATAAACACAGCATTTTACTAATGATGATTATTAAATGTTTCATAATAAAATCTGTTCAATACAGAATCCGTATAATACATAAAACAATGTTGACCTTGTATTGTTGTTGATATTATGAAATCATACGCATTAAATTAAAAAAAGGAAAGCTGTTGTATATTTCAGACTGAAAACAACAATTCAAGCAGATGATGCTGATAGTCTCAAATAAATTGAAGCTCACGTAAAGTACAATAGCCGTATAACCATCATTATTTCAGTGTTAACTGGGCATTTAACACCCTATTACACGAAAATCAAAAAGAAAATAGTTAATTTTAAATTATCATTAAGATGTTTAATTCATTCACTAATAAAATCAACAATCATCAATCATACTTAAATGCAACGCCTCCAACCTTTTATTCAGCCTTTACTCACTTACCTTTAAGAGACTTTCATGCGTCTGTAATCGAGAATGACATTGGAAAACTAATGACCCATTTGCACGAAACAAAAAATTGCTGCTAAACTTTATCGTTACTAGCAATTGGGTTTTAACTTTCACGTCTCCCATGCAACCTCGTACAAAAGCTTCTTGAAGCTCTTTGATGGGCACAACTTAACTTTGCGAAATGCATCCTGCAAACTGATATATCTGGTGTATATCCGGGGCTCTGGGAAATCATTCAAACCACAGCCTAATGCTCAGTGAAGATCGAGTAAAGACAAATTCTTTCTCCTTTTTCATTTCCTTATTCAAAACCAATGTAGTTCACTTCTGCAAGTCATCCCAACTTTGCTGAGTTTGCAGCAACTCATCTAGAAAAAGTGTGCAGTTGACATTTTTGGGTGATCTCTCATCACTCATATCATCATCATCATCATATCTCGCATCACTCTTCATTATTTCGTCAACAGGGTGTTGTCCATGCTGCTTGGTGAAGTTGAACTATTATTTTTTGAAAATATAGAGTGAAAATTATTTGAAATGTCACAATCAAAACAAGCGTATCTCCTCAAGAATGGTAAAGTTCGAATCCAGTTTGGTAAGAAGTTGTTTAGTTTTCGCTGACAAAAGTTGTATAAAAGATATATTATTAATTCAGACTCGTACTTACCCTACTTGGTTTGCCTGTGTTTAGTTGGCGATACACCCACCAAATGTTCGGAAGCTACGTTGCTACTCATACCAAGCCTGGAGATGTTCAAGGCGCTTCCAAACGAAACCTACGATGAGAACCAGATTGCAGCGATTTCTAAAGCTCTTGCTGAAACTGGCAACCTTCAAGAAGAAAAGAAACCGTACGATTCATCATTGAAATTTGATCCTGATGGAGCAGAACATGAACGCAACTCTTATATGACTTGAATACTTTCTATTTGCAGGAAGATTGAAATGTATGGGAAGTACGACGACTTTTATGAGCTACCAAGGATCTTCACAAGAGTGACATTCCCAGCGCAATTTGTGAATCAGCTCAACAACGTTTTGGCTTATGCTAAAATTTCTATCCGAGGGACCTATAAAGTAGTCCAGAAAAGAGTTGCTCATTCTCTCTCGCATCACTCGGCACCAGAAAATAGTCTTTTTCCAGATTTAGAGATGGAACTGGGATTGCTTGTGGAAACAAGTTGAGAACCATCGATCTCGCGTTTGCAGTAGGACCTCACTCCTAGGACGGCCGTTTAAAATGGCAATCTGGACGCCTGTTGATGATCACATTGAGCAATTTAGCGTGGAAGGTTAGCGAGTTAATTTCATGTTGTTTCGATTTCAAACGGAAAAGTGTTTATGATTTATGTGTTACTTTCTAGACATTCAACTTAAAGACGGAGTGACTTACGAGAACTTCAAAGGATTCGAAAAAATGGGCGAGCTTTACAAATCCAGTGGATTAAATCATGCCGAGCTGAGCTATTCAGTTATATTAGAATGGCAAGATTTTGGCATGGATGCTGAAGAGGGTGAGCTGAACATCCTTGGCGCACTGTTCCAGGATAAAATGTTTCGACTGCGTCATCGTGGTGTCTAATACTAAGGAGTTCAAGTGTCACCGCAACATCTTGGCGGTGCAGAGTGACGTCTTCCGAGCAAGTTTGAAAGTGGGATGAAAGAATCCCAAACACATCGGATTGAGATGAATGACGTATGTCCAGATGCAGTGGAACTCATGCTGGAGTTCATGTACTGCCAGAAAATTGAGCTGGTTGGGAAAAGTGGAGAGGTTGTGGTCGAGCTGTTAAAGATTGCCCACAAATACAATGTCGAGAAATTGGAAAAACTAACGACACAATTTCTGAGTCGTCAACCAAATGACTGGTTCACCATAAATGGAGCACTTGAGCTCTACCTCTTCACGGTTAATGTGGACAGCCTCCAGAACCTTACTAGAAAACTGAAGAGTGTTATGAGCGTAAGGAATTTTACAATTTAAAATGCACTTTTCATAGACAACATGAAAAATTTCAGGATTGCTCATAAATCTTTCACTTTGATACTTTTGAGCAGAAATTCCAACAACTCTCATCATGCTCTAATTTTAAGAACTGGATGAGCAAAGAATCCAAACGCAGCTGCCCAGTTTGCCTTAATGCTCCTGGAACTGAGCAGACAGCTCCTCCTCCTCCTACTAATTTTGAATAGCAAGAGCGAGCAGTGCAAAACGATGATGATTATAATAATTACCGGACATCATGTTAGTTTCGCAAATTAAAAATAAGTTTAAATGGAGAGTTCCGTGACTAAGTGTATGCTTTCCTTCACATGTTTGATTCAAATATGAAGATTGGTGTCTCAGTTTTCAAATTTCTAAAGCAATATGAGTATGGGAAATGTTCTTCTTCGCTTTCACGATACACGTGAATAGTATTAATTACTTTAAAAAAACACTTAACCCAAATTTTCTTTGCTTTAAGAAGTATGGGATGTTTCAGTCTTATTTTTTCCAAAACGATGTAAATAACAATCGTCAAAGAGGAGCCTTTATGTAATTAAACGAATAAGGTATAAAACTATTACACTATTTTAATGCATATGATTTATAATATGTGCTCGACGCATTACTCAATTATCCTTAGCTTTTACTATCATACTATTACTTTACTACAATTATAAGGGAGGGTAATTTTACGTTTATATTTACAACAGAATTATGTACCACATAGACAACTGAGTCTATCTAAATTTTTAATTACCTTCAATTCAATTTTATTCATTAATCTACCCCCACAAATAAATTCTTCATTTATTATAATGAAAGTTTTGAAAATGATTGTTCGTTTCGAGCATCTGCTTATTGCAAAAACCATTATATAACACGGCAGACCTTCACTAAATTAATGTAAAGTCAACAGAATTCTTTGTTCGTCAGAATATCATAAGTAAAAATTAGTTAACTATTTACAAACCATATGAAAAAAATTATTATAAATTATTAACTTCTCAGTCATTTCTGTTAAATTCGTTTCATTATTATGATTGTCAAGGTATGCGACACCATTTTCAGTCGCCAACAGTATCACATTCGGAACTGGAATCGGAGTTCTCATCGTCGTTACAATGAAGTTGGATTTTGCTATGAGGAAACTTAGATGTGAGCATTAGACGTACGTCTTCGGTCACCTAATTAAAATAACAGATTAGCCAGGCATCCCAAATAAAAAGTAGATGCAACCATCACAATAGCTTAAAAAGTACTCACTTCTGGTGCCAGTCTCACAGCTACATCTTTCAAATTAGGGGAGTTTAAGGAGACCATGTAAAATAGAGTCGTTTGACAATGCTTCATTACCCGCGATCGAGTCCCGTGCCGAAGTATTTTAAGCCTGTTTTCGTCAAAGGAGCATATAACAATCATAGATCCATATGCGAAAGTTTGCATTTTGCAATTCTATTTGAAATTTACATACGTGTCAAGTCGGTGATGTTAGGCAAACCGTATTTTACCCCATTCTCAATTCCTAGCACCTCCTCTTCATTCACCCAAAATTTATCAATATGCAAGGCTTCCAAATGCTTCAAGTTCTCACAAACAGCTTGTAAAGTCACCATCGGCTAGCAGATATCCCAAGCTTCTTCAGGTTTGCATAACCTTAGCCATCCCAGCAAAACGTATTTATTTCATGAAAATAATCAGTGGCTTGTAATATGACAACCTCCAACTTCGAGCAAAACACCCATTCCTCCGCCAGTACAGCGTCACCAATGTCATTTAATGGAATGCTTGAAAAGTATCGACACCCCTGCTTTTGATTGAGGTAGCGCAAAGAAAAGTCGTCTTCGTCTTTAAGAATTCCCAACGCCCCAGCATGTGCTCCTACTCCATCATCATCATCTTCCGCCATAACCAGCGTCCTCAAATTTGGGGTTGCTTTTAGAAATAAATGACTGTTAAAAACGTTACCAATTAGCCTACAGTCAGTAAGATGCGGAAGGTGAACTCCAGCTGGAAATGTGATAGGGGACGGATCGCAGTCGCCGTCAGCAGCTCGGTACACGGTCAGTTTCTGAAGGGAGTGAGCTTCCAGGATCATTCTGAATATATCGTTACCCATGGGTCATCAAACCCCATTTCAAAGGCCAAAGACTTGAGGGAAAGGAAAAGTTGCGAAGATGAGTGATTGACCTCTCAGACAGTCTTTTTAGTAGATCGGAGACTGACGGAGAGGATGTCCAGCCCTCGAGTTGAGCCAAGATATGTGGACCGCATTTGGCACGCAGCATTTCCACGCAATCAAACAACCTGTGAAGTTCTAGGTTGCTGCAAATCGAAATGACGGGGCTGAGATTCTGGAGTTTCAGAACCTGAAAGAAACAGGAACATTTACTATCAGCATCGTAGGATGACATTATCATAAGATATTATTTAAGAATTTCATCTACCTTGATATTCGGAAAACGAGCAAAGAAATGCGACCACCAAACAGGAAACTCCTCCTGAACTGTTAACTTAGAAGTAAACCCCAGACTTATTTCAACATGAGACACGTTCCCTCGAATTTGTTGAGGTGAGAGCAGGAGATCCTCCTCCCAAATTGCAGAATTATTATAAAAAACCGGTTTGGCTGGGAGACTCGGTTTTCCGCATTTGTACACGTTCTTTTCCAGTGATAAGAACTGAAGGTTTGGCATAAATTCAAAGATAACACGCTGAAAGTCTTCTCTCGTGTGAAAAAACTGAGTTGGAGCACTTCAAGTGAGTCATTTTGTCCCCGACCTTTGACCAAAACTCCAGTTTCTTCCGATTGATTCTGCCACCAGCACCAAACTTGAATTCCCAATCTTCAAGCTTGTATTTTGAAAGCCAAATTTACCTAACAGTTGATAAGGGTCACCAGCTGCTTTTAGCATGTCAAGATAACACTCAATGTAGGGACACGAATTGTTGAGCGATAAATACGGCCATTTACAGATATCCACATGTTTCGACGCCAAGTTGGCAATGAGTCTTCCAAAACAGCTTTACACCTGCCTCAAGTTCTTGTACTCGTCGCAGTTGAATGGAATGATTTTGAACAGATGATCCACAACCTGCAAAGAAAATGTTTCAAAATAATGTATTTTACAGCTAGAAATGGACCAGAAAACACAAAGTTAAGATAGATAACACGAAGATTCCAGCTTACCACATCAAGAAGCAACGGATTGTCTTGATGAGTGACCAACTGAGTGACTTCAGGCGTATCTGTGGTGGTTTCAGCTCTTATTCGCTTCATTTTTAGTTTGTGAAGACGGAAAGAACAAGTTTCAACTTTATCGCCAGTCCCTTCACACAACAACTCAAAATCGCCCTTTCTCATTAAAATGCAAACCTAATTGCTTAGTTTGAATCGTTGACTATGAGCCGATTACTATTGCTGCCATTTAAACAAAACAAATGAAAATTAGAATGAAAAGGAGTTTCTGAATGATGACACGAATACTTTCTTCCGTCAGTTCAGCAACTGTGTTTTGGTTCTGAACATTGATGATCCACAGAGAAATGCATGCCCTGAGAATTCTGCCGGCTTTTGTTTATATATGGGTTCAAATGAGAAGGAGAGGATGCATGTACAACAAACACAATGCTCATGGTAGAGAAATGCTAAATGATATCAGTCTATTGCTTGTTCACAATCAGAATATGTATTTCGTTTTGGGACTTTAACTCATTATTTTTCATTTTTCTCACAGAAAAGACTGATTAAATTAAGTAATTAAGATAATATTGTAGCACCAAATAATTTATCCAAGTATTTTTGTAAACGTTGATTTCACACACCAAAATAATTACTAAATAAGTTGTTACACGGCTTTTGCGGCTCAGCTACTCATTTCATTCATCCTCGTCCTCCATTTCTGAACCGTCAGTAGACACCGACACGGAGATTAGTTCCGTTTCTTCACCCTCATTGGCTCTTCATCATCTACCTCATCCCCACTCGAAATGGTCTGATCATCAACGCCGTTGCCGTCTGGGGATGCGACTGAGCTCACCAACCTTTTCGGTTTGTGGGCTAGACTCGGCAATACAAGCAAAGAGCAGCTTCTCGGCAGCGCCTGCATTGCTTCCGAACAGTTGTTCATAATGGCTATTCGAGCTTCACAACTCCACATGATTCCTATTAAACACGAGAAAGAAAAAAGTTGTTGTAGTTTGTAATTTAATATTTCCAATGCCACCTCATTTACTCACATTTTAATTGCTTTGACAGCCTTCTTTTGAAGATCTTCAAGCCCCTTGAGCAAAGTCCAATCCAAAGTTTTGCGAAAAAGAAGAGCATCATTCAGGCTCAACCATCGATCATCCTTACGGAGGATGAGATCTTTGATGGCACTTCCAAGATCCTGATAATCCAACATCTCAGCTTGCTCCAGCAGTTCCAACGCAACCCCCACATCAGACCACTTCAGAGAGACTTCCTCCATACAAAAATTACGGAATATTTGGACGCTCTTATCCGAGCATAAAAGAATGCACTCCTGGTCTCCACTGTTCTTCCAAGCTCCATCAAGATGGTAAGAAAAAACTTACTCTTTGTGACTCGAGCATTAATTTATGGCAACCAAAACGAGTACCATCCTTTGACACCAAGGTAAAATCCTTCCCGGATGCTTCCAACTCATTCAAAATCGCTCGTCCTAGATCCCTAGGAACTCCTTCACCAGATGCAGATGAACGAATGTCGGTTCCGATTAGGTCAATTGTAACGTCCACCACATTTTGTGCCCTTGTGCTCCGAAATATCTGGTGAGTTGCCATGCAAATTTGGGGTTACTGCAGGATTAGTTTGGAAGACTAGGTCTTCACCCTCCACCTTTTGACCATCCATCACTGTTTAGGAAAGAGAGGAAACGCATTTTAAAATGAATGTCAATATCAGTTGAACAAATTAACTCGATGTTAAAATTACGATAAAAAATTGATATCTAACCGTTAAACAGCGATAAGATCCGATTCTGGAGTCGGAACTCAAATATCCCCCTTAACTTTCATTTTAGTTGGGATTTGATTAAAAACAAACTGCACGATCTCCTGGAAATCTCCACCCTTGATGTTTATCTTTGGGTCAACTCATCTCTCGTCCAGTGAAATATCAAGGCGGATGCTGAACGAGTCAGTTTTACCTTGAAGGCTTTCGCAGGTTGCGGAGACCTTTTGTTGAAAGTAGTTGAACTGCTTGTGGGTGTCAACACCCTTCCCTTTTTTGGACGAGTCGTGCATTTAAGCACGTAGAAAATGGAACTCAGGGCACCTGTGGTTGATTAGGTGGGCGACGAAGGTTGAATGGAGCTCGCTTGTCGTTTAGTAATCGTTTTATTTCCAAAATATTCATCGTAACTCAAATACTAAATTAATGATGATTAATGATGATGATTATCAACTTATAACAAAAATTATGTGAAAAATTATGACTTTTTTACTAGAAAAGTGGGTGTAAATATATCTTGACTGAGTTGACTTGGCTGAAGAAGGAATGTAAGTGAGAACGATGCTGGAAAGTCTGGCATTCTCTCCGTGTGTTTTCTCATGGTCTCTGCATTTTGTAGCTACCTTTCGGCTTCATTCTTCATCCATCAGCAATATAAGTTATCCCCTTTTTATGAGCAAGGAGTACAACAGATACTCATACCTTCACAGTTTTGCTATACCTACGCATAATTAAATGATTCATTAAAGTCAAAATCAAGTCGATGTTCACAGGTGGTGCTGGAATGCTCCAGAATGAGGGTTATATTATGAATTAATGCGCTGGTCTTTGTTCCGGTTTGCGTGTAAATTTATTTCATGACATGAAATCGACTTACAGTAAAATATTTTAGAAAGGTCACACGTTTGTTGTGTTTGAGCAAGATGTAATTTAATGTATTTAGGTCTTAAAAGATACAGAATAATATAGGGTTTGTGAAACAAAAATACGAGCAAGCTTAACATACGTTGTAAAACTGCAACATGTAAAACGTTGCAGGTTCACATTGTAAATGCTCATTAAAAATTAATAACAAGTCAAGAATTAATATTAGGGGACTATTTATCCCGTTGAAATTTACGTTTATTAATTTATTGATAACATTGCATAGTCCAAGTTTCGGCAAGAATAAATAAGAAGCAACTCAATACCTTGTAAGGTATGAACTAACATTAATTCATGACACATTACATTCACGTCTTATACAACAATTATGCAACATCTAATTTCAGTTGCGTACCTAACTTTTGCAATGTTCTACAACGTATTGTAGGGTCAAGTGCAAAGTGATGAAATAATTTTGAAAACCATTGCATGCAAAACTGTCTTTCGGTATACAATATAGGTCGGTTATCATATAGTATAAATATAAAGTTGTCTGGAGGTAATCTGGTCAAATGGTAATACATTTTACCATTCAAAAACCATCTTAGCATGTACTAAATTTTCTAATCGCAAACTGAATCTTTTTTGACAAAAAAGGAGAACACAGAGTTGAAGTAACTATACCTAACGGTTTGAAATTTAACCCTTAGCCGTGAATTGGGAAGCATATTCCCATATAATTACGCGTTCTATGTTGGTATGGGAAGCATATTACCGTCATTTAATGTGACGAAATTTGGTATGGGAACATATTTACCATGCAAAAATGCTTTGTATTTTGGCATGGGAATCATTTTACCATTTCTTCAAAACCCGTCTTCTTGGTATGGGAAGCATTTTTCCATAGATATTTGGAAATCATAGTTGAAGCATTCCCTTGGCAAGGGAAAATACTTCCCATAAAAATTCACGGGACGTTTTAGGCATTTCTATACAGTTTTAACCCAATTTATATGTGCTGCTACTATTGTTTTGATCTTATTCAAAATGTGAAGTCAAAAGCGTGCATTTTTAGATGACTACGATAGTGAAAACGACAAAAATATTAGTCCAATCTGGATCACAATCACCCATTTCGAACTCTCAGTCATCTCATTCGTCATGTAGTGATGATGATGATGTCAATGAACAGAATAATACATTTCATGGGAAGATTTTTCAGGATAGTTTATATGAAACACGAGATGTTATTTAGTCAATTTTTCGCACTACGAAATGCTTGCATGATCAAAGTATAAACGATGAGAAGAAAATGCCTAAAATGGTATGTGTATATTTCTGCACAGCAATTTGCAGTGTTCAGACCAGTTTGAATTTTCATTTCTTTCGGGGGATTGAAATGAATTGAATTTTTTAATGCGTACATAACGTTAAAGTCAGTACATTCCAAAGTGAGTTATCTGGACTTATATGAGTATGAAATTTGTTCGACAATTTCTTGAAGCCACTGGAGTTTTTGCTTCAGAGAGAAAAGATATTCAGACGGTGCGTTACCGAGAAAAAAAACCAAGATAAACGAAGTCGTATAGTTTTGTTCCAAATGCAACGTTACGCTGTGCACTCCTCAATGTTTTGAGCTATACCATACCAAAGAAAATTACTAACCTAACACTTGTCTTACTATGCAATCATCAAATTGTCAGACCAAGGCAAGTGTACATACATATTCCTGTATAAGTTCATACGATACCAGGGCTTTAGTGTGATACTCAATTAGCATTACCGTAGCTATGCATGAAATACTATAATATTCATTGCGAAGCAACCTTTGAAGAAGTGTACGACCCCTTACCATTGCTACCGTCAAAAAATATTTCCCCCAATTCACGTAAAAGGGTTAAGATTGAGTTTTGTTTTCCTCCAACTGTCCCTGACATGGGACTAACTTTGCATTGCAACTTACAATTACACGAAAAGATACGCCATGTAACAATGATTTTCACGTTAGCCCATTGGAAGTTGTGTCATGCAAAGCAGTTTAGCTATAGAAAAATGGTGGATTCCGTATTTGATGCTAGTTAAAATCAAGATTACCTTGAATTGCACCCCATCATATTCTCCGCATGGCTATTATAAGTAATAAATATGTATCTTTCCATAGTTTGTCCAATATTATAAACACTTGAATATTTTAGATGATACATATCATTTGTTTTCAGCAATTACGGTCCTGGTTTATGACCTTTCAGATTTTCATCATCATTGATTGTTCATGACGCTTCGCTTCATAAGCATCTTATAGGTAAATACTGTGTAAGTAATCTCAAACGAAATCCCACACCATCATGGTATGAGGAACCTGTCTGAAAGGAAGGAAGTGACTTGAGGCTGCAGCTGCAAATTGACATTTCATTCCTCAGCACGTTGCGGAAATGCACACGCTACATTGCATTCGTGTCAAAGCTGTGTGGTATATATAAAGCCAACGTATAGGCTGAGCACTTTAATCAGTGACATTTGTAATCATTGAT
>LJIJ01005666.1:0-11263 GCA_001718145.1 Orchesella cincta
CATCGGGTTTCCCCTTTCTTAGCCGTGCTCCCTGTTTCTGTGCACTTCATTTCCGAACAGACTATTACAGTACTCATGTGCTGGCGCCCGCGATTTGGTATAAGGTAGGGACTGTCAGCTTTATAGACATGAAAGTTCATGATGAGTCGACGATTATATCATCCAACATCCCTTTACATTATGGGCCATCATGTGTCTTCAAATCTGAGATATTACAAATGATAGACGTAGGCACTCCAGACAGCAAACAGCCATCATATCAAACTTGGAACGCTTAAATCATCCATAATCCAAATCAATGACTGCGGATATAAAAACAAGTAGGCAGATCAGTAGTCTGTCAAATAAAGGACTATTCCGTCGTAATGTGAAGGAAACAACTAAAAGTTCAGAACTAGCAGTATATCCATATTGTAAGTGATGTGATTATCAAATAGTCATTTAATGTATCTAGCTTGTGCACTTGTCTCAAAAAGGAAAGGGAAGGCAACCAGGTGATTTTATGAAAAGAAAAGTTGGTGAAATATCTAACCACACACGGACGCGGTGAATAATAGGTATATGATAAGAATTATTATGGAATAACTATTACAACTACGACAATGTTCAATTTCTTCCTTTGAAAAATCTAGTAATATCCATCCATAAACTAAGAATAAAAAGGAGAAAAGTCGTTGTGTAGTAAAAACTAGTGGAGAGATACGATTTCATCGACCTCGTGAATGTCGAACAGCCGTAAATATAGAGGGAAAAAAGAGAATCCGGTTCACTTCTTTTTTTACTTTCTATTCTTTCGTGTTTTTTAAGCACATGCCGCCGTATCTTCCTTTAGCCTAATATTTTCTCTATCTTTTGCTTGTCTGTGGATTTTCACTTTAGGAAATATCTTAAGTATCCATTCAAACATTTTTATATGGGAGCATCAATAGTTTATGCCGTTAAGGAAGAAAGTAGATCTGGAAAATACGACTTTAGTACACCAGCATTATTCTTTGCAACCCAGCAAACTAGGATTTCGACTTGTACAAAAAGAACACACCAGACCACATCCAGGCAGTGGCAAACGATGGTTACGGGAGAAATTTATTATTTTCTTGTAGATTTCCGTTGCGTACAATCTAATATATATATACATATATGTAAGTATAATGTGTGTGCTTATGTGCTGTCCTTAAAGAATGCAGTTACATTGCGTGGCAAAGACACGCTATTTTCCATGTTTCAAAAAGAAGACAGGGGATTATGCGATGACATCGAAAAATTTTTTGATACTTAGGCGTCGAGCGAGCTCGCAGAGTGAAGTATGTTATGTTATGTAACTATCGCGCATGCTTACGTCAACGCGACTGATGTGTGAGAGAGAGAGAGAGTGAGAGAGTGAATAGCAAATCACAAGTGAAGGAATGAGTAAAAAAGCCAGTATGTGGATTGCAAAACCGTTTCTAATCAGTCTTTTTAACAAGGCTTGGCAAACGACACACATTAGGCTTGCGTAATGACGGAGCAAAGAATTGAGGGCACTACTTTACCATTTAATGTAAGTATGTACCTTGATGCATCCGTCCGCAGTTACATGCCATCCATTTGTAACGTTCCGGTTTAAACTGAAACAGTTGCCGATAACTGGTTTGAGAGCTAAAATGTAGTGTACCCAAAGTAGATTTCAGATCAAATTGAATATCATGCAGAAACGAGAGTTTTCAGAGTAACATTCAAATGTTATTCGTTAGCATTCTTCGTACTTTCTCCTCATTTGTCATTCTGTAAAATGCAACACAAGTATACAGAGTACGTATAACTACGTGTACGCATACCACTCATGATAGTCATGATGTGCATGTGTTCAAAGGCATGCAAGATGATGTGATGTGTAGTAATTTGTACTCAAGAGGATACCTTTCTCACAATCTCACTCATACTTTAATTTTTCCTCTCTCCCTTCAATTTGGCAAGAAGTATTTACACAAGACACAATTTATACAGAAAGAACAAATATAATGCATTATTTAAAATAATGGTGGAGTACTACTTGCTGCACCATGCATGCATAAATATATTATGCATGCCCCCTTGAAGCTCTCTCAAACGTACCTCTTTGCTATTGCTTTAGCACATTGTAATAACATAGGATTACAGACAGGTTTTATTTTCAGAGTATAATTTTTACTCATCTGTCGCAAAATTTCCATCAACCAGCAAAGGGGCGACTGTAGTTTAGCATGTTTCATCTTGTATTCTAAAAACGTAGGTTACTACTACATATTTGCAAAGAAATGCCATTACTTTGTAGGTTCATGTAGGTAAGTAGTAGGCAGCGTCAGTGAACTTTTTCTCATTCTCATGAATCAGAGAGCCAATATTTTACCATAAGTAAATTGTTCTTCATGCCTCTACTATGCCTATCCACATTTGACACTTATGTATTCTAATGTTTCTAAAAAATTAGGCATGGAAATGGCAGCTGGATGTGAGGCAGGCTCCATGTTTCTTCACAGCGAAACGCTCCCACTGGGTTAGCATCCTGTGATGATGAGAGAAAGGCTGAACTGAGCTAACAATATGATATTAGTTCCAACAAGGTTCACTCACATTAGGGCTCTGGTGAAAGTGTGAGACAACAAACAAAATCTTCCACAGATGATATAGGAACATATACACAGCAATTTATTACTACTGGAAATATATATAGGGCTTTGTCTTGTTGTGTGGGGGTAGACCCTCGCGGGTTTTTCTGGGAGAAGGGTAATATTGCAAAGTGTGCCCCCATGTTTGCATTCATTTTCATAAAAAACCGAGTCATTTTTTCTAATGTTGACTTTATTGTTGCCTGCTCCTTTGCCCATTATACATAACTTTTTAAAAAGTCAGTTCAAGGCGTGTGTAAGAATACTTTAATGCTTCTGAGAGCAAATACTTTAGGGACTATGAGGAGGGAGGATACTCGATGGATGAATCTATCTAAAATCGCAATAAGTAAAACGACTTGTAATGCTCACAATATTATAAGTATAACCAACCCAAGTCGTGACGGGATGCATACCTTTAAGGAGGTTGCAAGTTGCAATCTTCCATCCCCATCATTTCTTACCATACAGTGCACAAATCCCTTGTGGAGGTTATGCATACATGCATATGATATTATGGGAAAGAGCCGACTTAAAAAGATGTCGGCACACTCAACTCACAGCTAAAAAGGCGGAGGAAGAATGTGAAATAGATCTAAATTTTATCCCTTTAGATTCAAGATAGTTGCATTTGCAGCGGCTCTCTCTCTGAGAATTCAACATTTAAAATGGAATAGCTCGGCTTGCACACATACGCGAGCTATCACCGCATACCACAGTCTTTTAAGGTCGGCTCTTTCCCAGTAAATAGTCATATGCCCATGTATGGCATAACGCTCCACAAGGGATTGTGCACTGTATGGTAAAAAAATGATGGGGATGAAGATTGGCAACTGCAACCTCCTGTAAGTATGCATCCCGGTGAAACGACTTGGGTTGGTTATGCTTAAATATTATGAGGCGATTACAATCGTTTGTACTGTATTGCGGATTTTAGAGTTGAGATTGCAGGTCGCATCGTCCTCCATACCGCATCAAGTAGCCTAAATAGCGAGAGGATTAAGATTACACCCCTTGAAAGCTGACTTTTTAAATATATGTAAAGTGGGGGACAAAGGACAGCACACACACAGGTAGCAGACATAAGAAAAGAATGAACTCGTTTTTTAATGAAGAATGGAAATGACAAACATGGGCACACTATGCAATAAATTACCCGCGCCCAAAAAAAACCCGCGAGGTCTACCCCCACACAACCAAACAAAGCCCTATATATAGTTTCGCAGTAGTAATAAAGCGCATATGGCTATCCTATAGCAGGAGAGAGAGGAGCTTTGGCACCAAGGCTACATGTGAGTAACCTTGTTGGAAATAATATCATATTGGTAGGCTCAGTTTCAGCCTTTCTCTCATCATCAGCAGGATGCTAACCCAGTGGGAGCGTTTCGCTGTGAAGAAACATGGAGCCTGCCTCACATCCAGCTGCCATTTCCATGCCTAATTTTTAGAAACATTAGAATACATAAGTGTCAAATGTGGATAGCATAGTAGAGGCATGAAGAACAATTTACTTATGGTAAAATATTGGCTCTCTGATTCATGAGAATGAGAAAAAGTTCACTGAAGCTCCCTACTTCTTACCTACATGAACCTACAGAGTAATGGCATTTTCTGGCAAATATGTAGTAGTAACCTACGTTTTTAGAATACAAGATGAAACATGCTAAACTACAGTCGCCCCTTGCTGGTTGATGAAATTTGCGACAGATGAGTAAAAATTATACACTGAAAATAAAACCTGTCTGTAATCCTATGTTATTACAATGTGCTAAAGCAATAGCAAAGAGGTACGTTTGAGAGAGCTTCAAGGGGGGCATGCATAATATATTTATGCATGCATGGTGCAGCAAGTAGTACTCCACCATTATTTTAAATAATGCATTATATTTGTCTTTCTGTATAAATTGTGTCTTGTGTAAATACTTCTTGCCAAATTGAAGGAGAGAGGAAAAATTAAAGTATGAGTGAGATTGTGAGAAAGGTATCCTCTTGAGTACAAATTACTACACATCACATCATCTTGCATGCCTTTGAACATGCACATCATGACTTATCATGAGTGGTATGCGTACACGTAGTTATACGTACTATATATACTTGTGTTGCATTTTACAGAATGACAAATGAGGAGAAAGTACGAAGAATGCTAACGAATAACATTTGAATGTACTCTCTGAAAACTCTCGTTTCTGCATGATTCAATTTTGTTCTCTTTGGGTAGAGCATTTAGAACCAGTTATCGGCAACTGTTTCAGTTTAAAACCGAAACGTTACAAATGGATGGCATGTAACTGCGGGACGGATGCATCAAGGTACATACTTACATTAAATGGCAAAGTAGTCCCTCAATTCTTGTTCGACTTATCGAGCTGAATGTGTGTCGTTTGCCAAGCCTTGTAAAAGACTATTAAAACGTTTTGCTTATTGGCTTTTTTTACGCTTCCTTCATTGTGTGTATTACATTTCATTGTCCTCACTGCACACACGGTAGTAGATGTAGTACACACACACAAACACATATGGATGAAGCAGTAAAAATTTTCGCTCATTCGATCCTGTCTTCTTTTGAAATGGAAATAGCGTGTGTCTTTTGCAGCAATGTAACTGCATTCTTAAGGACAGCACACATAAGCACACACATTATACTTACATACATGTATAAATATATTAGATTGTACGCAACGGAAATCTACAAGAAAATAATAAATTTCTCCCGTAACATCGTTTGCCACTGCCTGGATGTGGTCTGATGTGTTCTTTTTGTACAAGTCGAAATCCTAGTTTGCTGGGTTGCAAAGAATAATGCTGGTGTACTAAAGTCGTATTTTCCAGATCTACTTTCTTCCTTAACATGGCACTATTGATGCTCCCATATAAAAATGTTTGAATGGATACTTAAGATATTTCCTAAAGTGAAAATCCACAGACAAGCAAAAGATAGAGAAAATATTAGGCTAAAGGAAGATACGGCGGCATGTGCTTAAAAAACACGAAAGAATAGAAAGTAAAAAAAAGAAGTGAACCGGATTCTCTTTTTCCCTCTATATTTACGGCTGTTCGACATTCACGAGGTCGATGAAATCGTATCTCTCCACTAGTTTTTACTACACAACGACTTTTCTCCTTTTTATTCTTAGTTTATGGATGGATATTACTAGATTTTTCAAAGGAAGAAATTGAACATTGTCGTAGTTGTAATAGTTATTCCATAATAATTCTTATCATATACCTATTATTCACCGCGTCCGTGTGTGGTTAGATATTTCACAACTTTTCTTTTCATAAAATCACCTGGTTGCCTTCCCTTTCCTTTTTGAGACAAGTGCAGCTAGATACATTAAATGACTATGATAATCACAATCACTTACAATATGGATATAACTGTAGTTCTGAACTTTGAGTTTTCCTTCAATACGACGATAGCCATTATTGCACTACTGATCTGCTACTTGTTTTTATCTCGCAGATGATTTTGATTATGGATGATTTTAAGCGTTCAAACTTGATATGATGCTGTTTGCTGTCTGGAGGCTAGTTACATTTGTAATATCCAGATTTGAGTGTGGTGTGGGGTGTTGATGATAATAATCGTGATCATCATGATTTCATGTTATAAAGCTGAAGTATTACTCCACATGGGGCACGCAATAATACTGTAATAGTCTGTTGGAATGAGTAGTCACAGAACAGGGAGCACCACCGGAAGAAAGGGGAAACCCGAGTGGAAGTCAACTTTATCAAGCAGGATGATCCATCGAGTTCTCTCTATATTGCACGTTTATCACAAAAACTTTACCAATTACAGCACGTAAACGGTCTTTATGATGCTAGGCCCGTTCCATTTTTTCTATTTTTCAGTGCGTTTTTCCCAGAGAATATGCTATAGGTCCCTATATTTTCTTTTAAAAAAAGGGTGAAAGAGGATCTGAAACAAGCTTTCACTATTATAGCATTGCACTTTTTGTTTTTGGTAGAAGTAGCGGTTTCTAACATAACTTTGAGTTCCAACTGCGACCCCACAAAAAGTATAGAATGCAGTCAAAAAATCAAGTTACAAAAGTCGAGTGTTTCTAACATTCTTAGTTTATGTGGCGCTCTCAACAACTTGCCAGCTCATTTTCTTTGTTATAGTAGCAATACATTATGCGTTTTATTGGCTTTCTCAAGTGGAAGTTTCGAAGAAGTCGTTTCTTTGTAAAGACTGATGTGATGAGGCTTCTGGTCATAAACAAGTAACAACAACTTCCTATATACACTTTTAACAGCCGTTCGCTCAACAAAATCGGACCAGAATCCTCCGTTGCCAAATTTTTTAAATAAGAAAACGGTTCTGACACAGTTGGCCAACCGCATATGGTTTGCCTACTTAAAAATTCTCGAAATATTGCACAGATACACCCAAATAATAATAAAACAGTTACACACAAACACATTTCATTTTAATGGGTTTGTTAAGCTAATTAAACTTGCAACCACAACGCACAATATTTATGACTACAGAAGAAAAAAAAGAGTTCAACATATGTTCAATGTTGGATCAGAAATTCAATTAAAAAATAAATCCATAGTTGAAGCACACTCGTACTATCAATTAGCAAACCAGATTCTTGATAAAACGGTTCTACTCAGATTGCCGGTAAAAAGAGAAAGAGAGATGAGATTGGAGATCGAGCCTTCATGTAGCACAAGTTTTCCAGTGCTCACCAGCAAAGTAAGTGTTTCAACAGAGTTCCTAATCCAACTGGCGTGCGACTGGCTTTGCTGATTCCCTTTAGTAGAGGGTTTTGCACAGGCGAAACACAGACTCATGCTAGAGCCAAGAGTCTGATGTGTACGTTTGAGTGGAAACGGACTTTGCAGCCAGCAGCTCACTTTCTTTCTTCCTTTCTTTACTAGCTTTCCCTACAGCTGAGCTTCAAACTGCACTACCCCCTTTCTCTTGCATAAACTGAAAGTTGGAGAGAGCAGAGAAAGAAAATGAAAATACGAACAAGCATGCCAGACAACAATAATCTTTGCCGACTTCGCTGAATATCTCTTTTGCACCAAGACCAATTGTAGAATGCTTCTGAAACTGATAGCACTGTTGCTATTCTATGATATCACATTTCCATTTCGCTGTTTGAATCATGGCTCAACCAACAGAAGAAGTAGAGAGTGAAAAAAACCGGGATAGAAATGGAAACTGTTGTATGTATACTAGATGTAAGATGTAACTTAAGACTTTGAGTAACCGGCAACTTGCTTGTTTGTCCTATATGCCAGTTCAGATTGAGAAAGAGCCCAGTAAAAGAATAGTATAGAAGTGTATATTATGTACTTACGTGCAAGGAAAAAACAAGGGTAGCGTAACGTAACTGTATAGATGGATGAATCGTGGAGAAAAAGCAAGCGCGTCGACGCATTTCCCTAGATGTACAATGAAATTGAAGTAAAATTCATGCTTCTCTGCCTGCTTTTTCTGTATCTCCACACCGTGAAAGCAATCCCGTTTTCTTTCTTGGTATCGCAACCCAGTTCCAGTGTAACGGGATGCAGGGCAATGTAGCTGTCACCACTTTTTACATTTCTTCCACTAGCAAACCTATTTCGACCAATGTTGACGGTAAGAATGAAGAACTTTTCCCCAACAAAGTCCTCAGTCTTCTAATCATGCATATATACAAGGAAAGAGATATATAAGTTTGCTGATGGAATCTATTCACTGTCCCCACACTGCTCCTGAAGCTAGCTTCTGTTCTCGTGCTACACACATCACATTTTTCCTTTCCTTTTACTGTCACCCTCATCCCTTTGTTCATTCCGCATCACCTTACTTTCTCGTTTTATTTTACTCTCCTCCACTTCCACCGGGATCGTTCAGCTTGATCAAGATCTTAAGTCACTAAGGATTCCTAAAAGGATTCATAGGGCCAAGCTGGCTGGCTTTCACCAAAAAGGAAGGAAATTGTCTTTGCCAATGCGGAAATCAAATGAATGCGAGTATCAAATAGAATATTCATATAAAATCACTATCGCTCTACCTTTCAGCTTGAGCCAAACCAGAGAGACTACTTCTTAACAGTTTGATGTATTTTACTTATGAATATCTATTTGATACTCGCATTCATTTGATTTCCGCATTGGCAAAGACAATTTCCTTCCTTTTTGGTGAAAGCCAGCCAGCTTGGCCCTATGAATCCTTTTAGGAATCCTTAGTGACTTAAGATCTTGATCAAGCTGAACGATCCCGGTGGAAGTGGAGGAGAGTAAAAATAAAAACGAGAAAGTAAGGTGATGCGGAATGAACAAAGGGATGAGGGTGACAGTAAAAGGAAAGGAAAAATGTGATGTGTGTAGCACGAGAACAGAAGCTAGCTTCAGGAGCAGTGTGGGACAGTGAATAGATTCCATCAGCAAACTTATATATCTCTTTCCTTGTATATATGCATGATTAGAAGACTGAGGACTTTGTTGGGGAAAAGTTCTTCATTCTTACCGTCAACATTGGTCGAAATAGGTTTGCTAGTGGAAGAAATGTAAAAAGTGGTGACAGCTACATTGCCCTGCATCCCGTTACACTGGAACTGGGTTGCGATACCAAGAAAGAAAACGGGATTGCTTTCACGGTGTGGAGATACAGAAAAAGCAGGCAGAGAAGAAGCATGAATTTTACTTCAATTTCATTGTACATCTAGGGAAATGCGTCGACGCGCTTGCTTTTTCTCCACGATTCATCCATCTATACAGTTACGTTACGCTACCCTTGTTTTTTCCTTCTTGTACGTAAGTACATAATATACACTTCTATACTATTCTTTTACTGGGCTCTTTCTCAATCTGAACTGGCATATAGGACAAACAAGCAAGTTGCCGGTTACTCAAAGTCTTAAGTTACATCTTACATCTAGTATACATACAACAGTTTCCATTTCTATCCCTGTTTTTTTCACTCTCTACTTCTTCTGTTGGTTGAGCCATGATTCAAACAGCGAAATGGAAATGTGATATCATAGAATAGCAACAGTGCTATCAGTTTCAGAAGCATTCTACAATTGGTCTTGGTGCAAAAGAGATATTCAGCGAAGTCGGCAAAGATTATTGTTGTCTGGCATGCTTGTTCGTATTTTCATTTTCTTTCTCTGCTCTCTCTCCAACTTTCACTTTATGCAAGAGAAAGGGGTAGTGCAGTTTGAAGCTCAGCTGTAGGGAAAGCTAGTAAAGAAAGGAAGAAAGAAAGTGAGCTGCTGGCTGCAAAGTCCGTTTCCACTCAAACGTACACATCAGACTCTTGGCTCTAGCTAGAGTCTGTGTTTCGCCTGTGCAAAACCCTCTACTAAAGGGAATCAGCAAAGCCAGTCGCACGCCAGTTTGGATTAGGAACTCTGTTGAAACACTTACTTTGCTGGTGAGCACTGGGAAACTTGTGCTACATGAAGGCTCGATCTCCAATCTCATCTCTCTTTCTCTTTTTACCGGCAATCTGAGTAGAACCGTTTTATCAAGAATCTGGTTTGCTAATTGATAGTACGAGTGTGCTTCAACTATGGATTTATTTTTTAATTGAATTTCTGATCCAACATTGAACATATGTTGAACTCGTATTTTTTTCTGTAGTCATAAATATTGTGCCGTTGTGGTTGCAAGTTTGATTAGCTTAACAAACCCATTAAAATGAAATGTGTTGTGTGTAACTGTTTTATTATTATTTGGGTGTATCTGTGCAATATTTCGTTGAGAATTTTTAAGTAGGCGAACCATATGCGGTTGGCCAACTGTGTCAGAACCGTTTTCTTATTTAAAAATTTGGCAACGGAGAATTCTGGACCGATTTTGTTGAGCAGTCGAAGGGCTGTTAAAAGTGTACATAGGAAGTTGTTGTTACTTGTTTATGACCAGAAGCCTCATCACATCAGTCTTTAACAAAGAAACGACTTCTTCGAAACTTCCACTTGAGAAAGCCAATAAAACGCATAATGTATTGCTACTATAACAAAGAAAATGAGCTGGCAAGTTGTTGAGAGCGCCACATAAACTAAGAATGTTAGAAACACTCGACTTTTGTAACTTGATTTTTTGACTGCATTCTATACTTTTTGTGGGGTCGCAGTTGGAACTCAAAGTTATGTTAGAAACCGCTACTTCTACCAAAACAAAAAGTGCAATGCTATAATAGTGAAAGCTTGTTTCAGATCCTCTTTCACCCTTTTTTTAAAAGAAAATATAGGGACCTATAGCATATTCTCTGGAAAAAACGCACTGAAAAATAGAAAAATGGAACGGGCCTAGCATCATAAAGACCGTTTACGTGCTGTAATTGGTAAAGTTTTTGTGATAAACGTGCAATATAGAGAGAACTCGATGGATCATCCTGCTTGATAAAGTTGACTTCCACTCGGGTTTCCCCTTTCTTCCGGTGGTGCTCCTGTTCTGTGACTACTCATTCCAACAGACTATTACAGTATTATTGCGTGCCCCCATGTGGAGTAATACTTCAGCTTTATAACATGAAATCATGATGATCACGATTATTATCATCAACATCCCCACACCACACGGCTCAAATCTGGATATTACAAATGTAACTAGCCTCCAGACAGCAAACAGCATCATATCAACTTGAACGCTTAAAATCATCCATAATCAAAATCATCTTTGCC
>LJIJ01005667.1:0-11262 GCA_001718145.1 Orchesella cincta
CATGCCAAGTTTTTTATGTGTAATATATTTTTAATTGAGTATAATTTACAAACGAGCATTATCCAACTCAATTGCAGCAACAATTCTCATTATGCGTTTTTAATCTCCAAGAAGCTTTGAAATTATTTTATTCAATTTAATCATTTAAAACGCAAGGCTATAAAGGGTAACTAACGAAACCGACGACTAAAGGATGGATCATCTTGGAGTCTGGGAACAATGTTTGGGAATTGTTTGGTGGCTAGTTAAACAACTTTCGAATCGGTGCACAGACAAGTATTTTATATGATAAGTGAAACCGGGGCACCCTGATAAGATATATATACGTAATTGTAGTTCCTGTAAAAGAATGGGCTTACAATGACTAAAATTCATTATGATAAGTTCACAAATCATCGGTGGGAAAGAGATTTGAATGCTGTCACTTGCACTTTAAAACGTTATTGCAATAACTGATACGATGTTTAAATGCATCAACTATTTTCCAGAAAAATTTTGGGAGGCAAAATAACATATTTTTATGCTCCTTTCGCTTATCATGATAAATAATTGGCGTGCACCGATTTCGAAAGTTTAACGCAGCACGCAAACCATTCCCAAACATTTTTCCAGCCTCCAAATGATCCCATCCCCTTATACCCGGTCAGGTTCGTTATTTAGCCCTTATGCCTTGCGAAAAGCAAATTTGGGTAACAGCTGCAAGAAAACTGGCAAATTACAACAGGTGTTGAAAGTAGGCTCACGTGGCGAAACTATTATCGTCCTGAATTCGCTCAAGGTCAAATTTGCCTATCATTATGGAATGAACAGTATGAACAATGAAGTGATGAAATGCATTGAAGTGATTGATTGAGACAAAAGCATTGAGACACGAGTGATTTTAATATGCGAAAGCGTTTAATAATGGAAAAGGGTTACACAAAAAATAAGCTTTACATGGTTAAAGTTGATTACGTATTGATTTGACACGGCGAACGAAATATACTCATGGGAAAGGTTAATAATACTACGCACTGCTATGGGAGCATTCAGAATGACGTCATTTCTAAACTACCTATGATAATGCAAGGACGCCTGCGATATGCTCAAACATCAGCGTCCAGGTTTTTATCTCGCAGCGCAGTAAGGTAACGAGTATCCAGCTAAAATGTCCGCGTACGCTAGTTTGTTAGCTCGCGGTTAATGTAAGAGAACGAGTGTCCAAGATATCCAGTTCACCATCCACCTGAGTGGAATGAGTCGTAGATATCCTGAATGTGTGGATCGTCAGTGGTTTCTTGCATGCCGGAGTTCATGGCGTGACGTCGGCCCCGTGCTTGAGGAGGCTGAGTACGATCTCGTGCTGGTTCTTGCCGTTGATCGCTGCGTGAAGCGGGGTGTCCCCATCCGTTCCTAGCCTTCACATCGCACCCTTGTGAGATGAACAGGTAGAGTGCACCAGGTTGCCATGCTTCGCAGCGTGGTGCAGCACGGTATCTTGCCGGTTGTTCACCAGCCTCGGGTTCGCTCCAAAATCCATTAAAGTTGTGAGGAACGACTGCGCAGCTCCTGCTTTAACAGCGTTGAACAGCACCGTGTCCCCAACAACGTCTCGGGTTCATGTCGACCCCATTTGACTTGAATAGCTGGATCGTGGCGTTCAGCGCTCGAACCACAGCACAGCGTTGTGCAGCACGGACGACCCCCACTTATCACGTGATTTCAGCGACTCGTTCTTCCCAATCTTCACTTCATTGGCAACCAGCTCGTGGAATAACTTCCGGAGTTGCGTAAAAGTTGCGCAGTGGAGGAGTGGTTTCTCCTCCAGCTCCCACAATCTTGTGATTTCCACACCTTTTCCGATCACTTCAAGCTCTTTTCTTGAAGGTTTTCAGGTCGTCTGGCTTCTTCACTGTTTCGAACAATCTTCCATACCTCACGTACGGGTTTGTTCGCTGTACTCGGATTGGAGTATCTCCGCAGCCATCCACCTGGTTCGTCTTCGTTCAGCGACTTCAGCAGCATCTCGAACCCACGCTCTCGAGCCAGCACTAACTCGTACAGCAGCTCTGACTGCGACTTGCGGTTGCTCCGGAGGTTTACCTTAAAACAACAAACAAACGTTTAAACACAATTTAATGATTTAAACTCAATGGAGTAATATTGATAAGCGAAGTGACACTCACCAACTGCTCGAAATCGTCCTCATTGAGAATGCCTCCTAGTAGCAGTTTGGCGAGTAGAGTGTAGCTGCAAGAAGTTGCCTGGATGAGCTTTTCCCTGTTATTCATTATGATCTTCTTCTTCCAATCCTCCATCACAAGGTATGGGGGATTTTTCGTTAAACTGTTTGTTTCACTACCAATCACGTTTAACAATTCACGAAAAATTTCAGAATCAACGAATTAATTAAAATTCAGGATCAGATCACACCCATAAATGGAGAAGTACGTAGGCTTTAGGTAAGTATGGAACACGTAATGAAATTTTGGTGCGTGGTCTAGTCTAGACACAAATAGTCAGCTGCTACGTAGGTAACTAACTTCCAGACTATATTTTTGTGGGTTTTTTGGGTTGGATTGCAGAAAGGGACGCCCCTAAAAAAATTTCTGGACGCCAAAAAAAATTGCCAATTTCTGGACGAATCTCATAATCATCACATCGCATCAAAAACGATCAAAAACAACCAACATTTCGAGAAAAATTTTGTGAGAGAGTGTTCCGAAGTCAAAAATTCTTTTTGTTTCAAAATTTTCTGTTTTTTTATGGGTTGGCTAACCAATCTCAACAAACACAATTCTTTAAAAATTACAAAAAACGTTTGCCGGGATAATTCAAAAATTTCTAAAATTAGTTTTTTAAGAATCAGGCGTGTTCTGAAACGTTCGAGATCTGCAATAAAAAAAATTTTGTCAACTGATGAAAAAATTGAAAAATTTGAAAATTTAGTTATCGAAAAAAGTAGTGGAAACGATAGAGGGACATCTTGAAACGTCCCAGATGCAATAAAAAAATTTGTCCCATTGACGAAAACAATTTTAGTGGCGTCCCTTCTGCATCCTAACCATCTATGGCCTTGATAGCAAATGCGTGAGCTTTCAACGTCCTTCTCGGGTTGCTATACCCTGCTATTCGTTGCCCCTAGAAATAACAAAATAATAAATTAAGGCGTGGTTAATTGTGTTGGTACGTAGCACGATATCTCATTTGTCATGTCAACAGAATCGCACAAGAGGGTATAGCAACCGAGAAGGCGTTGAAAGGCTCACGCATTTGCATCAAGGCCAAATGGTTGGATTGCAGAAGGGGACGCCAGCTAATTTGTTCGTCGAATGACCAAATTTTTTATTGCATTTCTGGAGTTTCAAATGTCCTCTATCGTTCGCACTACTTTTTTCGATCCCTAAAATTTTGCGCAATTTTTTCAATTTTTTCATCAGTTCGACAAATTTTTTTTATTGCAGAATCTCGACCTTTCAGAACAGCCCTGATTCTAAAATACTTAATTAGAAATTTTTTGAATTACCGGCAACGTTTTGTAATTTTTTAAAGAATTGTGTTTGTTTGAGATTGGTAGCCAACCCATAAAAAACAGAAAATTTTGAAACAAAAAGATTTTGGACTTGGAAAAGTTTCAAAATTTTTTTCTCGAAAAGTTGGTTTTTTTGATTCGTTTTTGATGAGATTGATGATGATTGATGAGATTCGTCCAGAAATGCAATTTTTTTGGTCCATGAAATTTTTTAGTGGCGTCCCCTTATCTGCAATCCAACCCAAAAAACCCACCAGTCTGGAGTTAGTTACCTAAGGGCGTAGCAGCTGACTATTGATGTCTAGACTAGACTCTGCACCAAAATTTCATTACGTGTTCCATACTTACCTAAAGCCTACGTACTTCTCCATTTATCGGGTGTGATTGATCCTGATTTTATTAATTCGTTGATTCTGAAGATTTTTGTGAATTATTAAACGTGATTTGAGGTGAAACAAACAGTTTAACGTAAAACCCCCCATAACTTGTCATGGAGATTGAAGAAGAAGATCATACTGAATAACAGGGAAAAGCTGATAGAGGCAACTTCTTGCAGCTACTCTCTACTCGCGAAACTGCTCTAGGAGGCGTTCTCAGTGATGACGATTACGAGCAGTTGGTGAGTGTTATTTCAATTATCAATATACTCAATAGTTATCATTAAAGTAAAACGTTTGTTTGTTGTTTTAAGGTAAACCGCCGGAGCGACCGCAAGGTCGCAGTCCGAGCTGCTGTACGACATAGTGCTGGCTCGAGAGCGTGGTTCGAGATGCTGCTGAAGTCGCTGAACGAGACGAACCAGGTGGAGGCTGCGGAGATACTTCAATCCGAAGTACAGCCGAACAACCCGTACGTGAGTATGGAAGATTGTTCGAAACAGTGAAGAAGCCAGACGACTGAACCTTCAAGAAAGCAGCTTTGAAGTGCATCGGAAAAGGTGTGAAATCACAAGATTGTGGAGGCTGGAGGAGAACCACTCCTCCACTGCGCAACGTTTTACGCAACTCCGGAGATATTCCACGAACTGGTAGCCAATGAAGTGAAGATTGGAAGAAGCTCGCTGAAATCACGTGATAAGTGGGGTCGTCCGTGCTGCACAACGCGTGCTGTGGTTCGAGCCGCTGAACGCGACGATCGAGCTATTCAAGTCAAATGGGTCGACATGAACGCCCGAGAAACGTTGTTGGGGACACGGTGCTGTTCAACGCTGTTAAAGCAGGAGCTGCACAGGGGTTCCTCACCACTTTAGTGGATTTTGGAGCGAACACCGAAGCTGTGAACAACGGCAAGATACCGTGCTGCACCACGCTGCGAAAGCATGGCACCTGGGTGCACTCTACCTGTTCATTCTCCCACAAGGGTGCGATGTCAAGGCTAGGAACGTGGATGGGACACCCGCCTTCACGCAGCGATCAACGGCAAGAACGCAGCAGCGAGATCGTGCTCAGCCTCCTCAAGCACGGGCGCGCGTCACGCCATGAACGCGGCATGCGTGAAAGCCCACTGATTATCCACACATTCAGGATCTACGACTCATTCCACTCGTGGATGGTGACTGGATTCTTACACTGGATAACTCGCGTGGACATTACTCGGATACTTCGTTGCTGCGAGATAAAAACGCTGGACGCTGATGTTGAGCATATCGCAGCGTCCTGCATTATCATAGGGTAGTTTAGAATGACGTCATTTCTGAATGCTCCCATAGCAGTGCGTAGTATTATTAACCTTTCCCATGAGTATATTTCGTTCGCCGTGTCAAATCAATACGTAATCAACTTTAACATGTAAAGCTTATTTTTTGTGTAACCCTTTTCCATTATTAAACTTTCGGCATATTAAAATCACTCGTGTCTCATGCTTTTTGTCTCAATTCACTCAATGCATTTCTCAACTCATTTCATCTGTTCATTCCACAATATAGGCGCAACATTTGACCTTGAGCGAATTTCAGGACGATAATAGTTTCTGCAGCGTGAGCCGACTTTCAAACCTGCGTAATTTGCAGTTTTCTTGCAGCTGTTACCAAAAGTTGCGTTTTCGCAAGGCATAAAAGGGTAACTAACGAAACCTGACGAGTATAAGGTGGATCATTTGAGGCGCTGGAAAATGTTTGGGAATGGTTTGGTGCTGTTAAACTTTCGAATCGGTGCACGCCAATTATTTCATTATGATAAGCGGAAAGTGGGCATAAAAATAATGTTATTTTGCTCCAAATTGTTTTCTGGAAAAAGTTTGATGCATTTAACATCGTATCAGTTATTGCATAACGTTTTAAAGTGCAAATTGACAGCATTCAAATCTCTTCCACGATGATTTTTGAACTTATCATAATGAAATTTTATCCATTGTAAGCCATTCTTTTACAGGAAACTACAATTACTATATAATCTTATCAGGGTGCCCCGTTTTCACTTATCATAATAAAATAATTGTCGTGCACCGATTCGAAAGTTTAACTAGCCACAAACAATTCCCAAACATTTTCCCAGACCCTCCAAATGATCCATCCTTATAGTCGTCAGGTTTCGTTAGTTACCCTTTATGCCTTGCGTTTTCGTAAATGATTAAAATTTAAATAAAATAATTTAACAGTTCTTGGAAGATTAAAAACGCATAATGAGAATTGTTGTGTAATTGAGTTTCATAATGCTCGGTTTGTAAATTATACTCAGTTAAAAATATATTACACAATAAAAACTTGTCATGGAAATTTGAAATTGTTATAACGTATTACGGCGTTGCTATGGATGCACCGGTAACTACTGATTTTGATCACCAGACTAACGGAATACAGGAACACATAATAACTTATTAATAATTAAGTCTACACATGCGATGCGATTAATAAAAGGAAATGCGACAAAAAATTAATTTCTTTAATTTAAGGTCATGCCAAAAATCACATATCAGAAGTAGTATAACTTGTTCAGCCTTAACTTTCATGATTTGAGCTTAAATAAAATGAAATAATTTAAAAGTTCTTGAAAGTTTAAACGTAAAGTGAGAATTATTATGTAATTCAATCTCATAATGCTCGGTTTGTAAATTATACTCAGTTTAAAATAAATTACTCAATAAAAAGTTGGCATGGAAACGGTGACGAAATTGGAGTGCATCCCCAGTAACCCCAACTGAATGTTTATTGCGCACCGGTTTCCATACACAATTTCTAATGAACTTGAAAACGGATTTTGGAGATTATAAACGTAATCATGTAAATTAAACAAGCTTGCATAAAATTTTGTTAACCATTGAGTTCAAATTCCGAGGAGCAAGTAAAAGATTGTTATAGACATGCTATGGGGTCGACCAGCACGAAGATAAGTAAACAGTTCGATAAGGTAAAGTTGGGGTCATTGTAACGAGTGAGTAGTCATGATCATGGGTTGTTATGCAATAATTGTAACACGATCAAGATCGCAATGATAGTGAGATGCAAGAGCAAAGAGGAAATGTTGATTTGAACACGGAACCGCAGAGACCGAGAGGGTTGCGTTCGTGATCCCGAAGGAGTGTTCTAAAAATAGTTTTAAAACGAGAGTGAACGCGAGATGAATATTTTCGCTGGGGAAACCTCACACGGGCTGAACGTTAGTGTTTGAAAAGGAATCTTAGGATCAAGAACCAACGAGTAACGAAAAAGTTGTAAATTAATTTTATACATATTAGTTGGTTACAATCTCTCAATTTTTTTAATATGCGGTTTTAATCCTCATTACCGTCACGTGTTGTTTTACTTTTAATCCTAGTTAAGCGTTTATCATTATATTTTCGTGTGATTTACGTAACCAACCATGGAGAAACAGACGATTCAGCAGTCCGCCACCTCCCAAGTTATTAAACAGGAGACCAGGACCATGCAATCGTCGTCATCTTCATCATCCTCTGTTCAGCAAATCGTTGGTCAGCAGTCACACTCTTTTAGCTATGGTAATGCTTTGCTTCCTAATGCGTTTAGGAGTTTACCATTAATCGCGTTTACATGCAATCGCTCGCTGCATATTCCTAATACCGAGACACTTTCACTCCTTGTACGATCACATTGTTTAATTGATTGTTTTCCTCGTTCTAGGAGCTCAGCAACAATCGCAGCAGCAGCGAATCGTGCAGCAGTCTCAGTCTGGGACTGTGCAGCAAATACAACAGCAAGCTCCTGCGTTCACCAGGTAACGGGATTTTTTAAACTTTTAATTGCGGTTAATCTTAATACGTTAGTTATTAGTTAGGTGCTGTGTAATAAAAACGCCGGATTGCATGTAAAAAAGGAGGAAAGGGTTTTGAGAAGTTGTGGCTATTTTTAGCCGAGAGTTTTAACACCAGAGTTTTTTGCTTCTCGCTCGTTCTTTTGGAACCGGGCCAGCAACCGGCTGCAGAGTACGGTCTGGCTTGTAAGCCGATACGTGCGGATAGGGGAGAGGTTTAGAGCTAGCTGGTTTCAGAGCTACCCACCTCCACGTACGTTTCTCCACCTCCAACAAGCGAGCTTACAATGTTTGGTGCATGAGCAAAATATGTTTGGTGGCACAGTTCCGAAACCGTTCGTTCCAGTTAGGTAGAATCATTATGGAGCGTTGTTAGCCAGAAAGGTCACTCAGTCAAAACGGAGATAATGTAATCGCGTGGGTGAGCTATCGCGACTATGACACTTTATTGGCACGCTCTTATGACCTATGAAGTAATGGCTAAATCCGAATTCCTTCTGAATCATTATGAATCATGAAACGTATTCTACATTTCTTGCCGAGTTTTGTTTGAGCCATTTCGGACATTAAGACATTTTGTAACGGGGTTCTTTCAGTTACGCGATAAGCCTGAATAAGTTTTTGTGGCTCATGCCAAAGCGCGATATGGAGATTGAGTGCATGGACAAAACACCGAGCAGCTGCGGGTGTTTATTCATGCCAACATCCCAACTATGATTCTTTTGTCTTGGAGTTTCCTTTTCCATTTTATAAGTGGTCGCAGGTGCCAATCACTGATGGTACTTCACAGTTGTCATGAGAACATTCCGAGTTGTCATGCGAAATATTCCAATTTTTTGAACCATAATGCAGTTTACATGTTAATTCCTATTTAATAAGTCTCTCATCCATGCATGTAGAAAAATTGGTGCCAAAGTAAATTTTATTCGGTGTATCGCCACCCACCAATGGCCCCGATGCAGCGAGGAAATATGCATTTTCCCAGTTTGCTTTTTGCATACCGTTTCGTTACCTTTTTAGGGCAGTCTCGGGGTCTTATAAATAGAATGGAGATGAAACTGATATGGTTCAAAAATGAATATTCGCATGAAACTCGGAATGTTCTCATGACAACTGTGAAGTACCATCAGTGATTGGCACCTGCGACCACTTATAAAAGGAAAAGAAAGACAAAAGATCATAGTTGGGATGTTGGCATGAATAAACGCAGCTGCTCGGTGTTTTTGTCCATGCACTCAATCTCCATATCGCGCTTTGGCATGCGCCACAAAAACTTATTCAGCCGTATCGCGTAACTGAAAGAACCCCGTTCAAAAAATGCTTAATGTCCGAAATGGCTCAAACAAAAACTGAGCATGATTCATAATGATTGAGAAGGAATTCGGATTTAGCCATTACTTCATAGGTCATAAGCCGAAGAGCGTGCCAATAAAGTGTCATGCTCGCGATAGTTCACCCACGCGATTACATTATCTCCGTTTTTGACTGAGTGACCTTTCTGGCTAACAACGCTCCATAATGATTCTACCTAACTGGAACGAACGGTTTCGGAACTGTGCCACCAAACATTGCTCATGCACTAAACATTGTAAGCTCGCTTGGTTGGAGGTGGAGAAACGTACGTGGAGGTGGGTAGGCTCTGAAACCAGCTAGCTCTAAACCTCTCCCCCTATCCGACGTATCGGCTTACAAGCCAGACCGTACTCTGCAGCCGGTTGCTGGCCCGGTTTCCAAAAGAACGAGCAAGAAGCAAAAACTCTGGTGTTAAAACTCTGGGCTAAAAATAGCCACAACTTCTCAAAATCCTTTCCTCCTTTTTTACATACGATCCGGCGTTTTTATTACACATCACCTAACTAATACTGAGTTTTAAGATTAAATGAACGCAATTAAGAGCAAAAATCCCGTTACCCTGGTGAACGCAGGGCTTGCTGTTGTTTTGCTGCACAGTCCGCAGACTGAGACTGCTGCACGATTCGCTGCTGGCTGCGATTGTTGCTGAGCTCCTAGAGCGGAAAACAATCAATTAAACAATGTCGCACGTACGTGAAAGTGCTCATATTAGGAATAATGCAGCGAGCGATTGCATGTAAACGCGATTAATGGTAAACTCCTAAACGCATTAGGAAGCAAAGCCATTACCATAGACTAAAAGAGTGGTGACTGCTGACCACGATTTGCTGAAAGCAGAGGATGATGAAGATGACGACGATTGCATGGTCCTGGTCTCCTGTTTATAACTTGAGACGTGCGGACTGCTGAATCGTGGTTTTCTCCATGGTTGGTTACGTAAATCACACGAAAATCTAATGATAAACGCTTAATAGGTTGATTAAACGGTAAAACAACACGTACGGTCAAGAGGATTAAAACCGCATATTAAAAAAATTGAGAGATGTAACCAACTAATATGTATAAAATTAATTTACAACTTTTTCGTTACTCTGTTGGTTCTTGATCCTAAGATTCCTTTTCAAACAAACACTAACGTCTTATCCAGCCCGTGTGAGGTTTCCCCAGCGCAAAATACTCATCTCGGCGTTCACTCTCGTTTAAAACTATTTTTAGAAACACTCCTTCAGTGCTCACGAACGCAACCCTCTCGTCTCTGCGGTTCCGTGTTCATCAACATTTCCTCTTTGCTCTTGCATCTCAACATCATTGCGATCTTGATCGTGTTACAATATTGCATAACAACCCATGATCCATGACTACTCTACTCGTTACAATGACCCCAACTTTTGCCTTATCGAACTGTTTACTTATCTTCGTGCTGGTCGACTCCCATAGCATGTCTATAACAACTTTTTACTTGCCTCTCGCGATTTTTCTCTCTCAATGGTTAACAAAATTTTTATGCAAGCTTTGTTTAATTTACATGATTACGTTTATAATCTCCAAAATCCGTTTTCAAGTTCATTAGAAATTGTGTATGGAAACCCCGCGGGTGCGCGATAGAACATTCAGTTGGGGTTACTGGGGATACACTCTAATTCGTCACCGTTTCCATGCCAAGCTTTTTATTGAGTAATTTATTTTAAACTGGGTATAATTTTACAAAACGACCATTATGAGATTGAATTACATAATAATTTCTCACTTTACGTTTAAACTTTCAGAACTTTTAAATTATTTCATTTTATTTAAGCTCAAAATCATGAAGTTAAGGCTGAAAAGTATACTACTTCTGATATGTGATTTTTGGCATGACCTTAAATTAAAGAAATTAATTTTTTGTCGCATTTCCTTTTATTAATCGGTCGCATTGTAGACCGTTTATCTGAGTTTGGAGCAAAATCAGTAAATACAGGTGCATCCGACTAGCAAAACGCCGTAATACGTTATAACCCATTTTCCCAAATTTCATGCCAAGTTTTAATTGTGTAATATATTTTTAAATTGAGTATAATTTAGCAAACCGAGCATTATAACTATTCCACAACAATTCTCATTAATGCGTTTTTAATCTTCACTTCCAAGAACTTTGAAATTATTAATTCAAATTTTAATCATTTAAAACGCAAGGCATAAAGGGTAACTAACGAA
>LJIJ01005668.1:0-11261 GCA_001718145.1 Orchesella cincta
TAGTTGAGTTATTTAACAATTGTGGTAAAAATTCCGTTGAAGAAGTGCCGGTGGTGCGGCTGACTCTGTCTTATTGAATTGGCCACGCTCATAGTGTGCATCGTATAACTACAAAGAGTAATCTTCAGACTTTCTAATCAAGTTTTTAAAGTGGTGTATAGCTTTTTCTTATTAAATGCATGGGTGTGACCAAATGTGGATATATTATCGACATAAATTAGAAAGAGTGGAATGGCAACGTGAGACAAATGGGTCACTGCATTGAAAGAGGCCAGTCTTGGTATGCAATTTGCTCCTTTGTGGCATTTGTCTCGTATTTCTTTTTTCTTGGATTCTTGTCTGAAAATTAGCCGCTGAAATTCTATCCACGATACTCTTTCTGATATTAAAATTTCATGCGTGTGTTGTAAATTTATTTATATTTTTGATGGGAAAAACCATAATAATCTGGGTCCTAGGGTTGTTCCTGGCTCCAGTTTCATCAGTTTCCAGCTCTCGTTCCTCTTGCTTGCCTTGCTTGTTTCCTCGTCTGAATAGCAACTGGGAGGAATACGTTCTATATTTTTTAAACTCCACATCAACTGCTGAAGCACTATTTGTACCAGATTCGTCCTTGTTGTCAAGATTTGTCACAATTAATGATGGAAAGGGTTTGAAACGGGAGCATTACAGATTTTCCAACACCGTCAATGTGGTCGTCAGTCCAATCCAAATTGATCACGAATTGAAAGGCATGGGAAGGGCTGTTCGGACACTTGGCGATTTCCTTGTACCTTCGCGTACTGTATTCATTTTTGTATGGGAAAATGGTCCTTTTAAATTGCCACTTCTAAACTCCAATCTCAAAAAATCACAAAATGCGGATCTCCATTCAAACAATTTTCCTAGAAATGTTGTTTTTTCCGCATGGCACCAGTCTTTACAAATATTCCCAGCGCTGAAAATTATCCTCACCTTACCCCCAATTTTTGAATGCGTGCCAACTGAAATTTCACTCACTGTAATCTGCCAAGGATACTGCTCTACTTTTCCCATCCTGGTTAAAGATTTTGGACAGCTTTTGCTCCAGAATATCAACGCAGCTCATAAACAATTGTATTGGAACGGAAATAAGAAAATTATGCCAGTTGTATGGACTACCTTAAACTTGTTTTTTCACAACAAACCAGAACAGTAGCCAACGGTTTGCCTAAGCCAAAAAACCAGACTCAAATATAAATGTAGAAGTGTAGTCATGTCTCTTTTGGTTTTGGCAGAAACTCACAACCTAACACTTTCAGTACAACTGCTTACCACTGAAGCTGTTAATATACTTAGAATGGAACAGGACTACGAGGGCCCTGAATTTATTGGTGCAAGAATAGGTAGGTTAGAACAAACCCTTTACTACACTGCTCGATTGCAATTCGACACTTTTTTCAGCAACACTGTTATCTTTTTTGTGTTGAAGGCTGAAACAAATGCGCATTTGCTAAAGTTTAGCACTTGGTACGAACCATTTAGTCTTGAAATATGGGTAGGAATATCAGTTATCTGTATTTTTGCATTTCTCCATTCGTACAAACGCCACCATCAAATTGAATTAGCCGTTGAAGAAATGATTGGGTTTCTTGGAAGCGTTTTCGGTGCACCGCCTAAACCTCGTCATTTCGTTGTGATTTATTCGGTCGCTTTTATCTTCACCCAGCTCTATACAAATGGGCTTACCAGCATAATTACTGTTGAACAACCAGTAAAGCAGCGTATTACAACTTTTAGAGAATTCGTAAACCACGGTTACAGAATAATTTTTCGGCAAAAACGGTTTGTCTATGACCTTCAAAAGACATATGGCGATGAACTTAAAATATTCGAGTTAACTGCTAACGAAACGTTTCAGGTGTTTAACCAACGTTTTTCTGAGGCTGAATTTCTCCTGTCAGTGGCTACTAAAAAACAGAAACTGGGACAACTAGTCCCTGAAACAGTTGACAGAGCCAAAATTCTTGCTCTGATGGCAACATTGTCGTGTTTGCTGACAGTTTCTGCAGTAATTCTTTTCCTGGAATGTCGATATAGTCTGCTGGAAATGGTCCTTTGGAAGCTTGGATTGATTCGTATTTGGTTTGCTGAATTAGTAAGAAAACAAGTTTTAACGGTGTGCACTCGTATTTCACGTGCATTTGCCGTGCGGTTAAAGCACTGTTTTACACGACGTTTGAATCGACAAAGTCAAAATCTACTTAAAAAGTATGGGCTAGACAGCCATGCTCGCTAATTGGCACAAACATTCGCCAACATTTCCTCTCACTTATAGAGGTTCATCCTACTTTAACAAAAAGATTTAGGGTGCGATCTGAACACCCTCCACCTCTTTAACTGAAGTGAAGCCATTTTAACTACTTAAAGTACAACCAAACCCTACAAGGAGTTCTATTTTTGGTAATTTAGCTCGAAATAACTCGGTTAAATTTTGTAAGCGTAGAATAATTTTTTGGCATTTCTAATCAATTCATGAAATGCATGGTCGCTAATTGTTTAAACGAATTTTAATTACAAGATGAACCTGTGGTTAAAACCTGTTGTAACACATATCAATCCAAAGCAAGTATCCTCATCAGTTATTGTTTTCTACCCTTTCTCAGTATATATTTAGTGCTTCGTGTTCGCCCAAGGACTTTCCCTGTAGCTAAATTTAAACTAATGTATTATGATGATATGTTAATTGACATAACGATCCTTTAAAGTCACATTTAAAAAAATTACTGTTGTTTAAAGCATTGATTTCGTCATTGCGTTGCATATTAAGATGGTACATATAATTGAACCCGTGTGTAGTTTGCATTGCATTAATTTTATTCCATACCACTATCATGTAAAATCGAGCATGTCGTGCCAATAACAGTTTCGGGCGCTGAATTTTAAATCGTCAAATATAAACGTGCGATGCTTGTTTCTACATCAAAAACGCATGCCGGATCCGATAAAATAACTTTCAGCTCGCTACGACAAGTGGTGTGATCGTTATGGTAGTTTTATGCTCAAATGTCGGCATTTTTGGATCGCAAAAAGCAATAAGCAATGAAGAAAGTTATGATTTCTTTTACGAAAAAACCGTACAACAACTAAAATTTCTACCCGAAATATAAGAGATGAAATCCAGTTTGCTTCGTTCGTCGGAGCTGAGTTGTTGATTGCGTATGTCCAGGCAAGTGATACACTTTTCAAAATTATAAAAATCATAGTGGATCGACTGTATCAGTACCACTGTTTCAACAAACTTTGTAGATTGGGTTAGAATTACTACAACGGGCGACCAGAGGCAAATACAAAGTAGCATATTCGGAGCTCAGAAAGGCTAATCTTAAGCAAAATGTAAATGAAGAAATTAATCGTCGTCCGTCGTATTATCTCTATGCTATGTCACATAGATCTTGTGTCAGAGTTACCATAATGAATTTCTATATTGATTATAATTCCTACTTTGCTTGTGTAGAATTTTGTAGTAATTCAAACCCAAAAATTCCATGTAGATCGGTAGTGTAGCTACTACGGTATTCGCATTTGATGCGATGTGGTCACTTCCCATGTTATTCCTCATGATACAGTTCATGACGGGGAATCGTAAAAAACATTTTCTCTGGAAGGTATGCGCGTTGCAAAACACCCATTTCGCTACTTCAGTTACACATAAATATAAGCACTTAAATAAAAATCATCAAAATGTATGAAACCCCATTTGTTAGGTCCCCCAATTGTGGAAGATGTACTTTAAAGTACTCAAAGTAATATAGAAACCAATTGTTGATGTTCAGACCAAACCCCTATCGCCTTACGACATATATTACAGCTTGTTATGCCATCACTTTAATTATTTCCCATGTTACATGTCTACTTTTAAACGGATGTCTGGAAAAAGCAGACATGGCCTGTCTGGTATCCAATATATTATACAAAATGCTCGAGATTGGTTATAGAAACTTGTTTGTAAGGTATTCGTTACGGGTATTAAAGTCCATATAAAACGTAACATAAAGCTAGTCCAAAAAAAGCAATCATTTTCGTAATTGAGCATCTTTCCGGTAAGTTTATAGTAAATGTTACAGTTCTCTTCACAGACACGAAAGGCACGCGCCAGTCTTTACACGTAGACATCCTAAAAGTATTTTAATTTCCATCGATCGTTTGCGTTACGCTTGATTCTGTCTGGGTCAACCGGATGTGTCTTTTCCTCTCAAGACTCAGCAATCCCCACCACGATACATAAAATCCACTCACTTAGTTAAGACAAACTGACGGGTTTGGATTGAATTATTTTCTTTCGGAACAAGGGATTTCCAGAACATTCGACCAGGTTGTAGTTCCCAAAAATCATTGAAATTCGAGTTTTGGAAACAGTTTTAATTTAAAAATTTACAAAAAAATTTTAAAGCAAAGAAAAGTAATGCATTTAACATATATTTTTACTAAGCTCAAATTTCTGAACTAGAAAACTATACTGCTCGGAGGTGCCCTTGAGTGAAAGCTTTCCCTTGAATCAAACTTTCTAGTTCGTCATATATATTATTTGCTCCTTTGGTTATTTTTAAGCGCTCACATACTTGTTAACAATATTAGCATACACACTTGATCAGAAAGTTCTTTAACAATGAAATTCATATGTTTAATAGCGATTTTCTATGCTTTAACTTCACAAGTAATTTGTTTTTCGTGCTTGTCTCGCCTTTTTCCTGACTTGAATAAAAATTGGGAAAAGTACGTAGTCCACTTCTTCGATACCCTCTATGTTGGTAATGGCAGTCTTGCCCCAGATGCATCTTTAATGCCGAGCGTCATAACCATGCAGCTTGTAACAGACCTGAGGATGCAACAATACAGACATTCCGATTCTTTCAACGTCATAATTAGCCGAATCATTACCAAACGTGAATTGGTTAGTATGGGAATGTCAGTGTATTTATTAAGCAAAGCCGTTGTTGCTTCAAGAAGCATATTTATTTTTGTTTGGGATAATGTTCCACTTTCCAGAAATCAGTTATACCAGAAAGAAATGATGAGGCGGAATGCTATGTTAGTGAATTGGCACAACGAACTTCCAATCTTTCCAGCGCTGAAGGTGATTCTCACATTACCCCAAAACTTTGAGTGCAATCCCACGAAAGCTTCAGTCACAATAATATGTCGTGGATACTGTTCTTCTGCTCCGATCCCTGCAACAGACTTTGCTAAATTGTGGAAGGACAGGAATGTGTACGCCCTTCATCGAATGTTTTTTTGGAATGCGAACAGACGAAAGCTCCCTGTCCTGTGTCCTTTGCTTTCTGGTTGGTTTGAATTTAGTAAATCGCTGCCAAAAAACGTTTGCCTATACCAAAAAAATCGGATGCACGCCATGTGCGATTCTGACATCATGACATTTTACAGCTTGTCGGCAATCCACAACATTTCTCTTGTTGTAATGGACAGAAGTGTAGAAAACTCCAGAAAGTTCAGCGTCTCGAGTATGTTTGGAGGCCCCGAATTAATCCTTTCAAAGGATTCCTTCGTGGATACCCCTTTGTTTGCCAGTTCTAGAATGCTTTTCTACAGTTTCCACTCAGTTACAATCATTTATTGCCTCAGAAATCCCAAGCAGAAGGAAATACTGATAAACTTTTCATTATGGTACGAACCTTTCAGCTCTAAAATCTGGATCGCAACATTTAGTGTACTCTGCTTTGCAATAATTTACTCCTACCGACGTCATCGTCAAGCTGTAAAGGTCGCTGAGGAAATATTAAAATTTATCGGCAGTGTTTTTGGGGCATCAGTAAATCCTCGGCATTTCACCGTGATTTGCTCAGTTTCTTTTATATTGACACAATTTATTCAAACGGATTAACGAGCATTATCACTGTCAGTACACCACCCCAGGGGAACATAAACACCATCAAGGAATTCGTAGAGCAAGGTTACAAAATCATTTACAGTCAACCAAAGTATTTGCTTTCACCAAGCAGATCATATTCGAAGGAATTCAAGTCGTTTGGAGTATCTGCAGATGAAGCTTTTCACGTGACTGAGTTCATCGTGGGTAATAAAGAATATGTCAATCTGGTGTCTAAATCAAATCAAAATCTACGTCTTGGATTCACCTGTTCTACAGAAATGTTAACGTATTGTAAAATTAATCTCCAGGAATTATTGAGTGACAAATTTCATTGTTTTGACGTCCATCAGCCTTTTGCTAGGACTATGTGGAGTTGGCTACCAAAAACAGAGAATCAATACTGGGTTAAAGAGTCCATACAGAATATCGTAGCATCTGGTTTATTCTACAAATGGTTTGAGTGGGTAGTTTTTTATGCAAAGCTTGTGGACAAGGTTAATTCTGATAACGTGAGAGGAAAGCCTGAGATGGTTGAGATTACCAAAATTAGAGCTGTATCCATATATTGGGCTGTGATGCTGGGAATTTCACTCGGAGTGTTTATCATGGAACTAAAGCTAAACTTTAGTCCTTTGGAAACTTTTAGGAAGTTTTTAACGGTGTGCACTCGTATTTCACGAGCATTTGTCGTGCAGTTGAAGCACTGTTTCACACCATGTTCAAATCCACAAGGTCAAAACCTACTTAAAAAATTATGGGCTAGATTGCCATGCTCGCTAATTGGCACAAAGATTTGCCAACATTTCCTCTCACTTATAGAGGTTCAGCCTACCGTAGCACAAAGATTTAGGGTGCGATCTGACAACCCTCCACCTCTTTAACTGGAGTGAATCAATTGTAACTTAAAAATGCTTCCCATCATTCGTTTGCATACTAAGATGGTGAATATAAGTGATTTCGTGCGCAGTTTGCACTGTATTAAATTTATTCTCTATATAAAATTGCTACTATTTAACACATCAAGCTCAAAGTTGATAAGGTTCAAAATGAAAAGGTTTTAAATAACAAATAAAATCTTAAATGAAAAATAATTTTAAACTATCATGGATATTTATTGTTGATACAGTTACTAAAGTACCTTGATGATTATGTGGGTCGAAACTGCGTGATATTGTCAACCCGAGCCCAATACTCTAAATAAATTCGGAAGCTTTGTCAGCAATCATTAATCACAGCGGCGTAAATGTTTCGTTGAGAATCTCTGGATTTATGGAAGGTCTACTACACGAAAGCCCTTTGCGAGAAGAACCCTATAATGCAAAACGAGTATACAATGATTTTTATTCTTAAATAAACCAATAAGTGTATAACTGTAAATATATAAGTTTTTGTTCCAATCTTTCGGAATGCTCCTGTATTTGCTTGCCATTCACTACTCGTTTGATATCATCGGGATGACTAAAATATCTCGGAACCATGATGGGGCTTGCCAATGGATCACTACTCGCTAATTTAATTTCCCCTCGAGAGCTAGGCTTTCCCAACATCACATTCACCATAAAAGCATCTTTCTCTTCCAATCCTGCCATGTACTTTTGTATCAACCCTGGCTTAACACTTGCGGATTCTTCAAACGCTTCAGGTAAATTTGGGTTAATTGGAACAAGCAGTAGCTGGATATCTGGTGAGTTATTCCTCGAATTTCCTCTCTTCTTTGAGAATGAACTGTGAATGTAGGCAACAGCATTTGCTCCTACTACACTCGCCATGATTCCCTTTCTGGTTGAGAAATATTCTGCAACAGTACTTAAAGTTATGTCCAGCAGCAACAGTCGGTTTTCCTGGAGTGTCCACAATAAATGGGCCTGGAACAACCATTATGTGATCCATCAGGTTTTTACCAACTGGAAGATTGATTTGGCATTTTATCTGAAAGAAACATGATACACGTAAACTGTGGTTTAACTTCAAGGAATATATTTTATGTATCATGTTACCCCTAAACTTTCGAAATGCTTTTTGGACCTATTTCAGATAACATGAGCAATTTTTGAAATACCAATTGCTCCAGTACTGATGATGGTTTCTCGTTTTGCCTTCACAAATGTTCAGCACCATGTCGTTTGTAGGTTACTGCATAAGTACGCTGGTTTTCCTTCCCAGATGAATTTTGTTAACATGAGCAAAACTGTAAATATAGAGATTAGTTCTGTGTAAGACACAAAGCCACAATAAGCACTAAAGACGACTCCGTCTTTGATGGAAACATCCAATCTGTTAAAACCTAATGAACAATGAAATGATAATTTTGAATTATTTTTGTATAACGCAACCGTACTAGGTTCTTGTTTTCCTTTGACATCCTTTGTAGGATATCCCATTTCCCTTCCGGCTTCTAAAAATCTGTAACTAGGCTTTCGTGCAACTGTACGCACGAACGTACCGAATTTTGTGAGTGCCACTTTTCTATAAAATAACATGAAACAATTTTTAAACAATGTTCTCACTGATTCATTTAAAATAAATATTTTACCGTTGTAATATTGTCCATGATAATCCTCAATGTTTTTGAAATTCCTTAAAATGTTATCAAACTTCCATTCATCACTTCCAGATAACTTGGCCCAGTTGTCATAATCATGGTGACTGCTGCGTTGCCAAAACATGCCGTTTAAATTTGAACTGCCACCTAATCCCATTCCTCGAGCCAGTAACTTCTCTGCAGTTTAGAAAACAGTCGAGTAACAATTAAAACTCCATATTTATATAAGTTAAGCATTTTTCAACTGACGTTTTCCTTCATTGCAAGACAAACAATTCTTTTTTGGCACTGTCTAATACCCGTAATAAACTTGAGGAATGTGGAGCAGCGATTAAATATAAAATTATCCCATTATCAAGAAGAAGTACACTGTAATTTGGATTGGAACTGAGGCGATTGGCTAAAACTTGCCAGCGGAGCCTGCAACCACTACAAAAAGTCGTGAAAGAGGACAATTTCTGAATATTTCATGAAAATGATTTTAATTTCTTATACTATAACAAAATCGAATTCTTCAATAAGATTTTTTAGATAATTTTCCACCTTCTGGCTCTGAAGAAAATCGGAGGCTCGATCCCAAATGGCAAACGAAAGTAACATGAAAGGAAGTGTTGAAGTAAGCACGGTAGGCACTGAAGGTGGGATTCAAACAGCCATTTGATCGTTTGTAGCTACAAAATTCAGTTTTTTTTAAATATGAACGACAAACACCAACTGCAGACAAAGTTCTGCTGGATTTTCTCAAAAGTTTATACATTTCCTGAAGCGTTATGTAAATCATGGATTGAAAATCCAAATATGAAGGAAGCTTCACAAGTTTGTAAAAACACGCGTGGAAACGATTTTGATGTGGGAATCGTCGGAATGAGTGAGATTTTCATAGCTCAAAAAAATTCACAATGCAATGGTTTATAGCTGAAAATTGTTTTTGCAGAATTATGACCAGTTACGTGTTAGTTATGATTATGTGCAAGCAAGCAACCATAAATGTAACAAGAAACCAGATTTTAATACAATGTAAAAATTTCCATCAAACCAACATTGAATTGCTTGGCTAGCAAGATGAAAAATTATGCAGGCAATTCAAGATCAATGGGTCGAGGCTATATGGTGGGAAAATTCTCCTTGCTATCAGCAAAAATATATTTGATCACAGACTTATAGATGTATATATATTAAGCTTTTACGCTCACTTCTCTATCTGCATTTCAATTCACGTTGCTTAAATACGATATTTTATACACACAAGTTTACTACATTTTCAATGGATTATGCAGCTTCAACCTGGACACGATTCATGCTATATTAACAATGTTATCGTGGGTGGTAGCTGCTTCCATGATTGTATTTTGCTTAGAAACTCGGTTTAAACTATTGAAAATGTTCCTTTAAAAGGTTGGCTTGATGCGAATTTGATTTGGGGAGTCTGTTAAATATCTTATAACCATCTTTCTCCGAAGACATTACTATTTCAAATCACGAAGGTTGGTGGTAGATTAAAAAAGCAAGGATTTTCGCTCCTTGAAACAATGACTATTTTGATATTTTCACGTCTCTGTTATAAATTAGCGAATTTTCAGCTACTAATTTAACCAATACAAGGTAAATAAATACAAAGCAGGGCCAGTTTTTGAGAAAAAATCATGCAAATATATTTAGAAATTTCGATTTCAATAAACTTACATAGTATGCAGTAATTTGGCATCGTGCCGAGTCATGACTTATTCTTCCTGCTTGATACAAATATATTTTTATTATATCAGAAATTAATTTATTTTGGTTGCATAACATTATTAGTTAGATCGTTTTCAAGATAAAGAGCGCTTCTTCAAAAGAAAGTAGAAATCACGTTCTGGTTTCAACAAAATCGACGGCAGATTAGGTACACTTTTCATAGTATCACTTGTATAAAGCTCAAACTCCTTCAGAACATGTGCTGCAACAGTTTTTGCTTCAAGGAGAGCAAATTTTATTCCTGCAATATGTAATAAACTTCAGCCAGTTATTGTGTTTTTGAATTGCTAGTTATTGTTTAAAACTTCTACCAATGCAAGAACGAGGTCCGCTTGAAAATGGCACATATGCAAACGAATGATGCCCCGTGCAGTTTTCTGGAAGAAATCTTTCAGGCTGGAATTCATCCGGATTCGGGAAGTATTCAGGAGATCTATGCAGCTGAAAAATAGATACAGCGACGTTTGAACCACTAGGAACTTCCAAATCCTCATCTGTCGAAATGGGACAAGAATAAACATAAAACAAATTTAAATATTCAAATACTAATAGTTTGCAGACTTGCCGATTATTAGCGGAGTTTCCAATTTCCTAGCTATTGTAAATATAACCGGAAACAATCGAAGAGTTTCTTGTATGCATCTTTCTAATACTTTTAATTCGACAAAGCTTCCATCGTCAGCTGCCATCCGGACATCTGAGAGGGTCGTCAAAAACTCTAAGAATTTCCTCCCGACATGCATTCTAAAGGGATAAAAGGTTAGTTAATAGCGTAAGCAGTTAGTTAAAAATATAGCAATTGTCTCTCACTTGATGATTTTGGTGCAATGCAAGCATAAAAAAGAGATAATGAATGGTAGAGCTTGTTGTCTCGTAGCCCTAAAATTGAAGAGTAATAAATAATGATTTACTTGTTATTTGTTTTAAAACACGGTTGAATATTGCATTATTCCAAACTTTCTTACCGCCAACAACATGGTTTTTACTTCAGCCAAAATCCCATCCTCAGATAGACCTGATTTTACCATGAATCTCAACATGTTCTGAAATGAGTCTTCATCGTCATTTTTATCATCACCGGCTCGATCACGAAATTGCGTTATCATCTTAATTGTATTTATAATTTTAATGTGCGGG
>LJIJ01005669.1:0-11259 GCA_001718145.1 Orchesella cincta
TTGAAATAAATACTGTTGTAATATGTACCTTGCATAATATTGCTTTGCATTCGGTTTTGGTGAATAACTAATTGAGCATTGTATGTTGGCAAAAGGGAGAAATCCAGCTCATTACTAAAACGTTGTGGATTATGCAAAAATAGCAGTTGTATAAAGCTCTAGGGTAAGTATAATGATAGCAGCATGCGTTTTCCGAGAGCAGAGAGCCAAAACCTGTTCTTGTCCATGAATATCTTGACAAGAGCGTGAATTGCAGATGGTAATCACAATTTCTTTTATATAATGATTTTACAATGGAATTAGTTGAACAACTCATTACCAACTTATTGCCAACTTAAGAGCCTACTTCCCAACTCGGTTTATAGATTACCTTATTTAACTCTTTTTTACATATGTAAAGACATACAAACTTTAGCATCACAGAGATAACATAATTATATGGGATTCTAAAATCACAAATGAAGTAATTTGTACAAAACCAGCAGATGTATAATAAGTGAATATTATAGGTGTATGTGTTCTTCCAGCTAAACCAGAAAGCACACCATACACCTGTTTATACCGTTCCATAACAGTGAGCAATCAAATAGCAAACTATTATATTCTTTGATCAACCCTTTGTGCTTTGGAATGCCTACCAATCGGTTGTTTTATTGCATGAGATGCTACAACTAAAACTTTAGCGTATTGTAACAGCGCATTGTAACATCTATTTGTATAATAAAAACTTGAATGACTTGTTCAACTTTTGTTGTACAAGAACGATATGATGATGACATAATCACAACTTTGCTTCAGCACGTGGTAGTGCTTGGGCTGCAGCTTCGTGTCAAGGTGAAACCAATGTCAACTCTCCGTGTTGAACTTGAAGGAGTCATTCAATTTACACATTCGATCTGGTTGAGATCTAGCTTACTTGCTGCAGAAAATAAATCATTTACTAAAAACAAAATGAGTTTTGCTGGAAAACGGATTATCGTTACTGGAGCTGGACGAGGTGACAAAAAAAATATTGGAATATAACTTTCAGAATTATTTTCAGGCAAATAAACCAAGTTTCGCTTCCTATTCAGGAATCGGACGTGCAATCGTTAAAGAGTTGCATTGTCAGGTGCAAAAATCTACGCTTTGTCAAAAACCAACAAAATTTAGATTTCTCTGCTTGAAGAGCTCCCAACCAATGTCATCCCAATTTGTGTTAACTTGGGAAACTGGAGCAGACAGAAAAGGCGTTGGAAAACGTGGAATGTGTGGATACGCTTATAAACTGTGCGGCATTTGTGGAGGTTGAAAACTTCCTAGAAATTACCGAGAACCAATTCGATATGTATGTATTTCACTTATTATGCAAATATTTTAATACAAAACCTTTCAATAAAGGATAAATTTTATTGTATTTAAAAAGCAGATGAACGTAAGTGTCAAAGCTGCTCTTCACTTGAGCCAAATCGTGGCCCGCAAAATGATTGCCGAGGGAAATGTGGAGCTATTGTTAACATATATCTGGAAAACGTGCATTTCAAAATGTTGGTGTGTATTGCACCACCAAAGCAGCGCTGGACATGTTGACAAAAGTAATGGCAGTTGAGCTTGGTACCCACAATATCACCGTCAACAGCGTGACCCAGCCATGGTGGATACAGATTTGATTCGGAACGGTCTTATTCCGAAAGGTGCAAAAGTTGCGAATGTATTGACGGACGAGTTTACAAAAGGATTTGAAACATTTATGGCGTCCAGATCCATTGCAAGCAAGCCTTACATTGAGATGAAGGATATTGTGAATGCCGTGTTATTTTTGGCTTCAGGGAAAATCGTCAAATAAGCGGAACGGATTTGAGTGTGGATGGTGGATTTTTAATCATGTAAATTTATTATAAGGATGGCTGGGTTTACAAGGTTGAAAAATGGGATTTAATAAGATTTTACAATCTTTCCACAATCTGAAATAAATATTGTTGCAATGTAGTCAAAATTTGGTTTGCGTTTGATTTGGCGAAGAGCAAAGTGAGAACCGCATGCGTAGAAATAAAAAACCAAACCTATCATATTACTGTATAACCATGTTTTGCGAAAATGCAGCAGTTGTGTAAGACAATAGCCAGATATTATAGCACAAGATCAGCAACATTTTCCAGTGAGCACATAGCAAAGCCTGTTTTTGCCCTTGAGTATCTTGACAAGAGCGTGAATTGCAGATGGTAATCAGAATATATTCTCATCCTATACACAAAATTCAAAAGGCAGTCAGTCGGTGTTTGAACATTGAGGCTGTTGTAGTTCAGCATGAATCATTTCTAGTCCAACCCAATCTGACTATTTTAAAACGCAAGTTTAACAACACATTTACCAAGCATTTATTAACCAAAATATCATGAAACTAGCCGCATTTGTTCTCGGGTCAATTCCACTTCTCATTCAACTCTACGCAAAGAAATACCAAGAGGAGGACAGAGCAAAAACGCTAACTGAGTTGGAAAATGACTTGAATTTACCAAGAATCAAAGTGTATGATTTTATTGTGGGTAAGCGTTTGTTTATAAGTTCAAAAATTAAATTTATTATGTAAGTTTATTAAGTATTATGATTGAAAATTGTATTTAGTTGGAGGTGGAACAGCGGCGGCTATCATTGCATCACGCTTTATCAGAACAGTTCAATGTGCTTCTGTTGGAAGCTGGAGGCGAACCTGTTCCAGCGTCTCAAGTACCATACTTTGTACAACATGTGGGCTATGATCCTGGTATAAATTACTTTTGGCCTTCCGTTCCACAAAAGTATGCTTCAAGAGACACGGGTGGAATTATCATTTCTTATCTTGGCAAAATGCTGGGTGGCTCTGGTTCTCATAATGATATGGTTCACAATCGTGGAAGTCCAAAAGACTATGATAATTATGCCGAAATAGTGAAAGATTCCAGTTGGAAATATGAAAATGTTTTGAAATATTTCAAGAAATATGAAAATTTTATTGGGGAACTGATTGCTGTGAAAATGAAGGTAAAATATGTCTAAAATTCATTTTTGGGAAAAAACTTTGAAGTATTTAATTAAAAAGCTTTTCTTTCCACAGAAAATTATGGTCGCGGTGGACCTATCACAATTGACACTGAGTCATCACCATTTCTTCCAATCTGGTTTGATGTGGGAAGAGAGCTTGGTTTTGTAGTAAGGGATCCTTTGGATTCCAACTCGAGAGTTTTGTTACCGATGGCCAAGGCAATTAGTAAGGGTCAGAGGTCGAGTTCATACAACCAATACATAAAACCAATCAAAAACTCCAGACAGAGTTTGACTGTTCATCCATATTCAATAGCCACTCAAGTAAGTCAATTTACGTTTAAGAAAAAATTCTTCATTCAGTTAATTATTCTTTTTAAATTGTAAGGTTCTTATTGACGAAGAGAAGAAAGCTTATGGGATAATCTACGAGCGACACGGAATTCCCCAAATAGCTTACGCTTCCAAAGAAGTCATAATCTGTTCCGGACATTCAGCTCTCCACTTCTCCTCATGAAATCTGGTGTTGGTCCTCGAGACCAATTGGAAGAAGCTGGAATCCAAGTAAAACATGAGCTACCAGAAGTGGGCCAAAATCTCGGAGATCATCTTTGGTTCACTCTATCTCCAATTGAATACAACTCCTCAATAATTCCATACATTCCTAGAATACCTCAAGAGCAAGATTTCGAGGAGATGCTCAAAAAATATCTTGAAACTGGGGATGGAATTCTTGGTCAGTTGCAAGAAGGACCACAAGCATTCGTAGTCTCCTCAAGAGCCAAACTAGATGGACAAGAGGACTGGCCTGATCTCCAAATAGTTTACAAACCAATGTGCCCCCCCTGCAGAAGGGATGAATTACTACTTCTTGCATTTACATGTTCCAAGGTCGTCCGAAATCGAGAGGAACGTTGAGACTTAACACTACCGCTTATAAAAGTGGGATTAGAAAGTGACGACGTAAACTAGCTTTAATTGAATTAAAAATTTTTCGAATGAAAAAGAGACGGATAAGGATGATGCTGTTGAAGAGGAGTTGATTTGATTGTATATCAAACTTGCTTCAACTCAAGAACCATGCAAAAAGTATGGAGCAGGTATTAGAGAAAGAGTCACCACTCCACGCTTCGTAAATGCAAACAGGTAAGGTAATTAATCCCCTTCTGCCAGGGGGGACCATTGTTTTTATACAACTATTTGGAATCTGGCCAGTCCTCTTGTCCATCTAGTTGGCTCTTGAGGAAGACTACGAATGCTTGTGGTCCTTCTTGCAATGCCAAGAATTCCAATCCTCATGATATTTTTTTAGCATCTCCTCGAAATCGTGCTCTTAGGTATTCTAGGAATGTGTGGAATTATTGAGGAGTTGTATTCAATTGGAGATAGAGTGAACCAAAGATGATCTCCGAGATTCTGGCCCACTTCTGGTAGCTCATGTTTTACTTGAATTCCAGCTTCTTCCAACTGGTCTCGAGGACCAATACCAGATTTCATGAGGAGAAGTGGAGAGCTGAATGTCCCGGAGGAGATTATGACCTCTTTAGAAGCGTAAGCTATTGGGGAATTCCGTGTCGCTCGTAGATTATCCCATAAGCTTTCTTCTCTTCGTCAATAAGAACCTTACAATTTAAAAAGAATAATTACCTGAATGAAGAATTGTTTTTAAAGCGTAAATTGACTTACTGAGTGGCTATTGAATATGGATGAACAGTCAAACTCTTTCTGGAGTTTTTGATTGGTTTTATGTATTGTTGTATGAACTCGACTCTCTGACCCTTACTAATTGCCTTGGCCATCGGTACAAAACTCTCGAGTTGGAATCCCAAATATCCCTTACTACAAAACCAAGCTCTCTTCCCACATCAAACCAGATTGGAAGAAATGGTGATGAGTCAGTGTCAATTGTGATGGGTCCACCGTGACCGTAATTTTCTGTGGAAAGAAAGCTTTTTAATTAAATACTTCAAAGTTTTCCCAACAAATGAATTTTAGACTTACTTACCTTCATTTTCACCAGCAATCAGTTCCCCAATAAAATTTTCATATTTCTTGAAATATTTCAAAACATTTTCGTACTTCCAGCTGGAATCTTTCACTATTTCGGCATAATTATCATAGTCTTTTGGACTTCCACGATTGTGAACCATATCATTATGAGAACCAGAGCCCACCCACATTTTGCCAAGATAGGAAATGATAATTCCCCCGTGTCTCTTGAAGCATATTTTTGTGGAACGGAAGGCCAAAAGTAATTTATGCCAGGATCATAGCCCACATGTTGTACAAAGTAATGGAACTTGAGACGCTGGAACAGGTTCGCCTCCAGCTTCCAACACAGCACATTGAACTGTTCTGATAAACGTGATGCAATGATACAGCCGGCTGTTCCACCTCCAACTAAATACAATGTTCAATCATAATAATTAATAAACTTACATAATAAATTTAATTTTTGAACTTATAAACACTTACCCACAATAAAATCATATTCTTTGATTCTTGGTAAATTCAAGTCATTTTCCAACTCCGTAAGAGTTTTGTTTCTGTCCTCCTCTTGGTATTTCTTTGAGTAGAGTTGAATGAGAAGTGGAATTGACCCGAGAACAAATGCGTTAGCTTCATGGTAACTTTGGTTAATAAATGCTTGGTAAATGTGTTGTTTAAACTTGCGTTTTAAAATAGTCAGATTGAGGTTGGACTAGAAATGATTCATGCTGAACTACAACAGCCTCAATGTACAAACACCGACTGCCTTTTGTATTTTTGGTAGAAGATGAGACTAGATTGTGATTACCATCTGCAATTCACGCTCTTGTCAAAATATTCAAGGACAAAAACTGGAAAGTGTTGCTGATCTTGTGCTGTAATATCTGGCTATTGTCTTACAAACCTGCTATATTTTCGCAAAACATGATTATACAGTAATATGTTAGGTTTGGTTTTTATTTCTACGCATGCGGTTCTCACTTTGCTCTTCGCCAAATCAAACGCAAACCAAATTTTGACTACATTGCAACAATATTTATTTCAGATTGTGGAAAGATTGTAAAATCTCATTAAATCCCATTTTTCAACCTTGTAAACCCAGCCATCCTTATATAAATTTACATGATTAAAAATCCAGCATCCACACTCAAATCCGTTCCGCTTATTTGGCGATTTTCCCCAGAAGCCAAAAACAACACTGCATTCACAATTTCCTTCTTCTCAATGTAAGGCTTGTTTGCAATGGATCTGGACGCCATAAATGTTTCAAATCCTTTTGTAAACTCGTCCGTCAATACATTCGCAACTTTTGCACTTTCGGAATAAGACCGTTCGAATCAAGTCTGTATCCACCATGGCTGGGGTCACGCTGTTGACGGTGATATTGTGAGGACCAAGCTCAACTGCCATCACTTTTGTCAACATGTCCAGCGCTGCTTTGGTTGTGCTATAAACACCAGCATTTTGAAATGCGCGTTTTCCAGCTATGGAGCTTATGTTAACGATTGCTCCAGATTTCCCTTCTGCAATCATTTTGCGGGCCACGATTTGGCTCACGTGAAGAGCGGCCTTGACATTTACGTTCATCTGCCTTCCAAATACAATCAAATATATCCTTAATTGTAAACTTTTGTAATAAATATTTGCATAATAAGTCAAATACTTACATATCAAATTGGATCTCTGTAATTCCAAGAAACTTTCAACCTCCGCAAAAGCCGCACAGTTAATAAGCACATCCACACATTCCACGTTTTCCAACGCCTTTTCTGTCTGCTCCCAGTTTCCCAAGTCAACACAAATTGGAATGACATTGGTTGAGAGCTCTTCCAGTAGGGAATTTAAATTTTCTTGTGTTTTTGATAAAGCGTAGATTTTTGCTCCTTGGCAATGCAGCTCTTTAACGATTTTCACGTCCGATTCCTGAATAGGAAGCGAACTTATTTTATTTACCCGAAAAAAATTCTGAACGCTATATTCCAATTTTTCTTTACCTCTTCCAGCTCCAGTAACGAGAACCCGTTTACCAGTAAAACTCATTTTGTATTTTAGTAAATAATTTTCTTTACTTTAGCAGGTAAGCAAGATCTTAACCAGAGCGAATGTGTAAATTGAATGATTCCTTTATGTTCAACACGGAGAGTTGGTCATGGTTTTCACCTTGACCGCGAAGCTTCAGCCCAAGCACTACCACGTTCTGAAGCAAGTTGTGATTATGTCATCATCATATCTTTCATGCACAACAAGAGTTGAACAAGTCATTCAACTTTTATCGTGTAAATAAATTTTACAATGCGGTTTTGCAATACGCTGGAGCTTTAGGTTTAGTTGAAGCAACTCATGCAATAAGGCAACCGATTGGTAGGGATTCTAAAACACAAAGGATGGATCGAAGAATTAAATAGTTTGCTATTTGATTGCTCACTGTTATGAAACGGTATAAACAGGTGTATGGTGTGCTTTCAAGTTTAGCTGAAAGAACATATACACTTATAATATTCACAAGTTATAAATCTTTTGGATTTGTACAAAGTTGGTAATAAGTTGCAATAAGCAATTAATGCCATTGTAAAACCATTATATAAAAGAAATTGGGATTACCATCTGCAATTCACGCTCTTGTCAAGATATTCATGGACAAGAACAGGTTTTGGCTCTCTGCTCTCGGAAAACGCATGCTGCTATCTTTATACTTACCCTGGAGATTTATACAACTGCTATTTTTGCATAATCCACAACGTTGTAGTAATGAGCTGGAATTCTCCCTTTTGCCAACATACAATGCTCATTTAGTTATTCACCAAAACCGAATGCAAAGCAATATTAGACAAGGTACATTGCAACAATATTTATTTCAAATTTGGATAATCTCAATAATTCCCATTTTCCATTAACTAAACCGCCTTTGGATTTTGCTTTCTTCTGTTCTATTACCAGTAAAATAGAGTAGTAGTACTTATTTTGACATTCGGGGTATTTGTATGATGCTTTTTATTGCCCATTGTTCTGGAAAGTATTTATACTGAGTTGTAAAATTGTTTTCTTAGTTGATATTGGACTTCGTGGTTTACTTGGGTAGAAAAACATTATTACATAAAAAATTGTATTCGTATCGGGACGACTATTGCAATCATTAAAATCTTGAACGACACCAAATTGGGAAACAACTGAACAATCCAAACAATAAACAGACTTGTAACAACATATAACAAAGTTGTGTATGCACGTATTTGAGTATGTTTTACAGCAACGTTTTTCATTATTGCGCGTTACGTTGGAAAGAATATTTTACTAATTAGGTTTATTAAAATCTCTCAATATAAAAATTTGGTATTATTTTGCATAGAGTAAATCTATCATGTTGAGGCAAAAGCTTTTCAAAGAAACTTCAACAATTAGAGTTCAGAATTTTGCTTATTTCTTACACACACTACTTCCTAATAATCATCTTCATAAACCGTAAGAAAGAACATAAAAAATACTTTGTGTTTGCTTTTAAATTCACTTGATTGTAGAACTCTTTGCTAGTCATCGTGTTGCATTGCTCGCAAGTTGCTGAGCATTGAATATCATTGTTTTCAGCTATTGGAAAAAGTGTTTACAAGAAAGGGATTCTTGGAATTTTATGACTTTATTCTCAGAAAAAAGGAAATCAATATAAATTGCTTGAGCCTGGTAGTATAAAAAGAAGCAACTGCGCTCGACTCGGCAGATGATTCTTAAGGAGAAATTTTGGTTGAAATAAGTATAAACATTTATGATTTTAATTTGTCAAAAATGTGGCCTATCATGAACCTCGTACCACATTACTAGATCAAAAATATTAAAAAATCCGGTTGTAATAAAAAATATTTCTCACAGTTGGACCTTAACATGTCAGTATCGTTGTGCTGTATTAAATTACACATCCATCAGTAAAAATGGGATAACGTAATTAAAGTATGTACAAATTTGGCATACTTATTGAATTCCTATTTCAACCAAATTTCATTACAAAACCTGATTCGCATTTAGTGAAGTAACTGTATACATTAGGATCACCCGGCTCCGTTTTGCGGAACATTTTATCAGTAGTGACGTGTGTCAGTGCTCCCATCCGTCATTATAATTAGGCATTTAGCACGTAATGCAATAAATCACATCTTTGGAATGCTATCATTTTCTCGCTGCATACCAAACCAATTGCATGATCCTATGTACCTCAATTTCGCATGAACATGAATATAATGATAGGATCCAAGCAGAGAAAGTCAAGCTAGCCATATAACAACATCCAAATTCACTCTCTCCCAATTCGGCCTTTACTTACATTAAAAATATATTACGCAATCGGCAACCTAAAACTATCGTAATAATTCCAAATATTATCATGAAATATCATTAATATTATCATATTCATTACTCAGTACAAGAACGACATATTTCAAATGATAAGCCCTAAAGACCTTTAATCAGAATGTAGCCTGAATGGTGAGACAATCAAATGAGTTTTGTTATAAACTGATAAAATTATCAAACTAATGATTAAAAAGGATCTGTAAAAAAACGTAAAGCCTCTACAAGTTGAACTATTCCAATTAAACTCCATAAAAATATAAGTAGGTGACTGAATCAATTGAATTAAACAATTTGTTTAATTATTATAGTTCACAATAAATCCAATGATGTTTAAGTATACACCTTCAAGATAAATTGGATATACCGGTAACAGAGACGGAAACGAGCGTGAAGTATGGATCCGTAAAAGTTCGACAAACCAGTACAACTTGCATAACGTATGGTTTTGGCTTAAAATTCCCCGTAGCAAGTCGATCTGTCCACATAATATTTTTCTATTCTTGTTAAAATTACCAATATCTACTTTCGCGGTGTAAGACTATTTTTTGATGCACAATGTTTTGAGCAGGTATAAAAGCAGTTGGAAAGCTCGCTTGCTCAGTTGATTATAATTTGCGATCTAAATAAGTTCCCTTTTTTTACTTAATGTTGAAAAAACATTCACAAATCAATTCAAAGCATAATTTATTTTCGTTTTCATCTTGGACGACGCAAACAAATTTGCATGAAAGTAAAATCCATACATGCCAATTTGGTCGTGTGTAATCTCAAATAAAATTTTTACCCAAGTAAACGCATCACAGCTTATACGTATGTCCACACATTCCACGTTTTCTAATGTCTCTTACCATATTCCCTATCGTTTTCAATTTCTGATTAAATGCAGGAGTAGTTCCCGGTTTCAGGTTTTTATGACGCTTTTTATTACCCATTGTTTGTGAAGATATATAAACAGTGTTTGAAAGCAAGTCTGGTAAGTTGAAAATTCGATCCTTCATTCCAAACACAAGCTACAATATTATTATAAAGCAATTTAAATCGTAACGGGGATGAATGTTCTCATCCATTCAATTCACAACCAAACAATATTAGAAAACTGTTACAAAATAAAAATAATATTCAACATATTCAAGGACAATAACAGGTTTTGGCTATGTGCTCAATGGAAACTGTCGCTGATCTTGTGCTATAATCTCTGGCTGTTGTCTAACACAACTGCTATGTTTTCGCAAAACATGGAAATAAAGTAAAATGTTTGGTTTGTTTTTTTATTTATAAGCATGCGGTTCTCATTTTGCTCTTCGCCGAATTCATACGGAAAAAAATTTGGGACTACTCACTTACATTGCAAAGAACAAACCATTTTTTCACCTTCTAAATATAACCATACAATTGTGAATTTACATGATTAAAAATCCACCATCTACACACAAATCCGTTCCGCTTATTTGGCGATTTTCTCCAGAAGCCAAAAACAACACTGCATTCACAACTTCCTTCATCTCAATGTAAGTCTCATTTGATACGGATCTTGATGCCATAGATGTTTCACATCCCCTTCCAACCTCAGATGGGGTAGTTTGAGCCATTTTGTCAATAAAGTTTTTTGCCATGTCTGTGTCCACCATGGCCGGGGTCACGCTGTTGACAGTGATGTTGTGGATACCAAGCTCAACTGCCATTACTTTTGTCACATGTCCAGCGCTGCTTTGGTGGTACAATAAACACCAACATTTTGAAAATGCACGTTTTCCAGATATTGAGCTTATGTTAACAATAGCTCGCAGATTTCCCCTGCGCATCATTTTGCGGCCACGATTTGGCTCAAGTGAAGAGCAGCTTTGACACCTACGTTCATCTGCCTTTTAAATACAATACAATTCTTATTATGCCCAAATGCTTTTTATTGCAAAACTTTCAGTAAATGGGATA